>JASAMY010003486.1:0-75836 GCA_030248085.1 Paralinhomoeus sp. GSCO2_6
TAAATAAACGTCAATCACCGTCTCGAGACGCGTCTCAAGACGGTGAGCGTCTTAAACGTCTCACACGCTAAAGCATAGGAAGGCGTGGCCCGCTGGATAGCCAATGAGAGCAACGTTTGGAGGAACAACGGCGCTGCGTAATTAGCTTGTGGGCGTCTTTGCTTGTGTGTGAGTCTGCCGCGTGTGAAGTATCGTGACGCTTTTGCGTGGAAAATGTTGTTTGGTTCGGAGGAATCTGCCTATACTGCACCTTGGCTTTGGAATGTTCCAAATTAGAACTTTGTTAAGTGAGTCATTGCTATTTCGGATGCACTTCTGTTGTTACGATTTTTTATTGTGATATTGGTTTAAATTCGCTTTAAGACACAAGGCCAAAGCTGTGGACGCCCAGACCTGAGCCTCAAACAACACTCACAGGCTCACAGCTAACATGCGAGCGAGACAATACTGACATTGAAAAACGCCGATACAAAACATAACAAGCGCCATTCTTGAGTTTTATATTTCAAGATCGGTGTCGCTTTCTCTTTATTGAGAACGTTTCTTCGTCTTCAGCGCCGTTTTCGTTGGAGCAGCGCTCTCTGCGTACGACGAGCAGGTCCACTCTCGCAGTTGAACCTATGAGTTGACGTGAAAACAAAGTAATAATGACTGCACACACGCAAATGCAAGTTTAAATGATTGACACAAAAGAATGAAGTTGATTAACAAAGTACAAGTTTAACTGTTTAACATCTTAAAGAATACCATGTTTTAAAGCAGCAAGCAGGTGAGTAGGCGTCATCGTCGCTGCTCTCAGCGTCTGTTCCGGCCTTGCTCGGCTGAGAGTGCTTCCGTGAGCAAGAACCACGATGGCAGCACTGCATGAGGCGATGCTCCAGGGTGAACACCATCGGTCGACGGCCAGCATGCGCGCCCAGTAAACAACGCTCGCGCCGCGCCTAAATCGCAGATTTTGACTGCGCTCACTTCAAACGAAAATTATATGGCAACTTATATATGGCAAAATTATATAGGAACGCCTCACCAGACTCTCGAAATATGCCGACACCGGCAGCGATCTTTTCCTGCACGCATCAGAGTCATGGCGACTCGTCGCTTAGCCACACGACAGGGCTTGTTCGGTCTTCAATAAATTCGACTAAGAAATCTGTCCTTTGTTTCATCGGCGACTGATCCATAATCGCAACGCAATAACCAACGCTCACAAGCAAAACACCAAATGACGCACACTACTGCTACACCCATCCCTCTCTCCCATCCCGCTGTCGCGTCTTTCGCTCATTGGCTATCTAATGAGACGCGCTCGGCGTCGCCTTCCTATCTTATAGCGTGGGAGACGTTTGAGACGCTAAGCGTCTTGAGACGCGTCTCGAGACAGAACGTGTCGAGACATGATCTTTATTTATGTATGTGCTGTACAACCGACTATGGTGAAACACCGACAAGACAAGTACCTATACCTACGGTATGTGGCCGCACTCTGTATACGGAACACTCTGTGCTGTGCGTTGATGCACACCTTGGCAGTTAGACACCTTCTCGCTTGGACGGCACTAATGAAGCACCGAATGGGCCGCTCTGGCGACTAACGAGCCGACCTACTAAATGGGCTTCTCGCATTGTCCTATTCGACACATCGATACAGCTTCATTTCCATTTAGATTGCTTTTACACACTCGTTTGAGCGTGAGAAGAACACACCGTAGTGTATTCAACCTGGACAATAGGTGGTATGCGCCATGGGCAGCCGAGTACATCTCCTGACAAGTGATAAAAGTAGCTGCTGCGAAGCGAAGGAAAGCCGCTGATGACACTGCGCTTGCACGAGTTCCCTTGGGCAATGGCAACTAAAGCTTCATTGCTTCGATATCATTCGGCTCTGGGTCTTTGACCCAAAAGCAGTGCCTGGCAGGCAACCAACCTTCATACGCGGGTGAAGAACGCCGTAGTGATATGGACCCGCCCAATCTTCGTGATTGTTTACGGCCCTGTTTTTTTTTTTAAGTGTTTGGCGTACCGTACTTGGAAACTTGATTGTAGCCGCAGTGTTGGCGTCCTCCCGATGTTTTCGTAGACCGCCGCTGCTGGTCGAAGCCGCTCCAACAGCAACCTTGCGAGACCGCTCCAACAGGCACCCATGATCGCAGAGACCGTTCTGCTCTGCTGGCGCAGCCGACTGCGATACGCAATGCAATCCAATCCAACCAAGAGTAAGGATAAACTGGAGACGCGCTAGTATGATGAAGGGTCTACCCAGACGCGCTGATTGTGAAGGGAAGGGGGGGGGGGAGTTGAGTGGTACTGGTGCTTGGTGGACAATGGGCTACGGCGCATAGCGCGCTACGGCTGCGCTATGCATTCCCGACGTCACCCCCCAACCCCTTGCTCAACAGGCGCTGTCGTTTACGCGGTCCAACGAGGATGATGTGGGTGAGGGTGTCCCCTTGTTGCAACGCTGAGTGTCCCGCTAAGCGAAAGTAGCTCCGTGGTAGGGCGTCGTTTACGCGAGCTCGTGGTCAGAGGGGAGGGGTTCGGTACTGGGACAAGGGGCCCTAGTTCCCCCCATTCTAGTAGGCAAGGGGCCCTAGTAGATTGGAAACGATGTGCGACAAGGGGCCCTAGTGGGCAAGGGGTCCTACGGGCAAGGGGCCCTACCCTATACCGACATGGGAAAATTTGGCACAGCAGCGGGCGTGCGACTGCGCTTTAAAAATGTATTCACTTTACGTTGTGTGCGTTGTATTCCTGATTGGATCAGAGGGCCGCAGATTGTAGTCTGGGTAGAGAAGTGGTTCAACGTTGAACAGAAGCAATGACCGACTTTGGTGAAGCAACGTATTGGATCGGCTCACCCAGCATGGTAACCAACTATACCAAGGTCTGACTTAGATGCGTGACCTTTTTCATTGTATTCGTTCAACCCAACAACGTTCATCGTAAAGAAAAGCCGCATGTTGGGTTGTGCATTGCACGACCCAGCCTGATCTGGATCTGGATGAGATTGCTTGTGCATACAAAGACCGAGCATTGCTCCAAAATTAGCTTAGCTAATGTGGGTCGGCAGTGATGGTTAGCTTTTCGTGCAGGGTGCTAGGTGAAATAAAATGTAAAAAGTAAATGCAACAGCCGAGAAATTAGCGATCTAACGTTAGAAATCAGCGGTGGCCCACCCTGTACATACAAGCGGTTGCGCTCTCCGTCAGACGCTTACGACTCTCTCTCTCTCTCTTCCCCACATCTTGATTGGAAGTGAAGAACTGGTCTGTTCTCGAACCAATGGTTTTCATCTGGATATTGTTATGCACATACACAGCAACCGCATACATGTATGCAGTGCAGATGAAGAAAGTCGCGGGGGCAGTCCAGAAGTTGGGAGGGGCAGTCCGCCCCTCCCTGCCCCTCCTAGCGCCCACTGAACTAGGGCCCCTTGTCGCATAGGGCCCCTTGCCCCTAGGGCCCCTTGCCCACCACAGCTGATTACAATCTACTGGCTAGTAGGGCCCCTTGTCTCCTAGGGCCCCTTGTCACACATTCAGGGGTTCAAGTTCCTTCCACTACGGTACTACTGAGCTAGATTTATTTTATCGCCTGGTACAAGGTATTCACGCTTTGTAGCTTGAGGACTGCCTCGATTTATTTATTACCATATGCCGTTTATGCGCGACACGGTGTATTTATTTAATTGTGCCTTCACCACCTACTGTACCTGTATCGTTCAAAATACTGTTCACCTGGTGGGTACAGTACACGAGTTCGGTCTCGGGAGAGGGGGGGGGGTGTCTACGTGGCAGCCACCGGGGGGGGGGTGTCTACGTGGCAGCCACCGGCAGTGGAGCAATCAGGCGCTCGTCACGCGGCCCGGACCGCCCCACTCTCTCACCCAGCTGTGCAGCCGGCCCTATGAGTCATCGTTATTGACCGCTCGAACCGACCGACGCTGGGCGGGAAGAGAGCGCGCTGCCACAGCCAACATATTGCCTGCCTGTTTTTCGGGGTCGGTCACGCGCTGCGCGTATCTGGCTCGGTTTAGGGCGCAATAACAACTGTAACTGTAAAGCCTCGTATCGTCTCCCCCACACAAGCGGACGTCAACAACAAGTCAGTTTTTCCTTTAAGTTGGATCTGAAAAGTCAAGCTGTGACAGTGTGTGCATAATAATAAAATTATTTTGCAGCAAAACGAATGTTTTCATTCGTCGGGTAAGTGAATGTAGCGTAGCTGCTGTGAGACCAGCGAGTAGTAGTGCGGGATAGCGGTTGTCGCGAATGGGCGGGGTCGAGGGACAGACACAACTCGTGCCGAAACCAGCTCCGTACGTTCAGCCGTTGACATGACGTTTTTCAACATGCTCGCCGAGGAAACGGAAGTCGAAACAGAGTCGCTAAAGAAAGAAGGGAATCCTGAGCTGGAGACCGAAGAAGAAGGTGCATCCCCACAAAAGGTATACATTCGTATTTCACTACTACATACACTCAATTCTGTATTACAACACTCAGTTCTTACATCAAACAAATCCAAGTCATCCAAGCCACCGCCTATACGACTCTTTGCTCTCTAATTGCACGCTCACTATAAGCACCCTATGTATTTGAAAGCATATACAGTTAGTTGTTTGCAGCTGGAAATCGTGTGGTTGAACGTGGCTTGGTACGCGGCGCTGCACCTGCTCGCGGCAGCAGGCCTCTACGCCCTGCTCTTCAAGTTCAAGTGGCAGACATTCTTGTTTGGTGCGTTCCCTGCCTGCGCGAGCATTACTGCTTACAGTATTTCTATGTGAATTTCGTACTAGCGTATAGCAATTTGCAATCTAAAATTCGCATTGATATTTTTGCATTATTTTTCGTAAGGATTGTATGTATTTGTTAAAAATTCTGCTGCATTTCAGCGTTGATTTGACAGCGAGCGTCAGCGGTGACTCGGCCCCAAAGGGCGGGCCGCGGTCGTACCGTATACTCTGATCGTGAAACTCAGACCCAATTTTTACACGCAAATGCAATTTTTCAAATTTTGCAATTTGCCGCGACGCTGGGAGGCCGTCCGTACGTGAGTTGCTTTCACACGGATTTTGCTCCAACCTTCCAAAATTTTCGTCACTTCGCCTTCAGTTTGGTTCTTGTGCACCATCAACGCGTTGGGAGTGACGGCTGGCGCGCATCGTCTCTGGTCGCACCGCTGCTACTCGGCCAGGCTGCCATATCGCGTCATGCTCATGCTGTTCAACTGCGTCGCCATGCAGGCGCGTTGTTCCCGACTCTTCGATCTCGGGAACGAGTTGTGTTGAATGTGCGTGCTACTACTTGTGCAGAATGACGTCATCACCTGGTCGCGCGACCACCGCTGCCATCACAAGTGGACGGAGACGGAGGCGGACCCGCACAACTACAAGAGGGGCCTGTTCTTCTGCCACATGGGATGGCTCATGTGCAAGAAACGCAGGGAGGTGACGAAGAAGGGCCGGACGCTCAGTCTCTCCGATCTGTACGCCGACCCAGTGCTGCGATTCCAGCGCAAGTGAGCTTCGAGCATTTTACGCAACGGGCGCATTTTCAAATATTTCTACGATTGCGCAGGTACTACGTCCCACTGGCGTTCCTCACGAGCGTCGCGATGCCGACTCTCGTGCCGGTTCTCCTCTGGGGCGAGACCGTTCGGGTGGCCTTTCTCACGGCTTGCACGTTCCGCTACGTGTACGCGCTGCACGTCACGTGGTCCATCAACAGCGTCGCCCACTGGATCGGCGACCGGCCCTACGACCCGCACATCGCCGCCGTCGAGAACTGGACGGTGCGTGCGATCGATACCCTGCGCTCCCGCAGCGATTGTCACCCGCATTTCTCCGCAGACGGCGTTCCTGTCGATGGGCGAAGGCTGGCACAACTACCACCACACGTTCCCGCACGACTACAAGGCCGCAGAGCTGCCCTACTTTCTCAACGTCTCCACCGCCTTTATCGATCTCTTCTCACTGATCGGCTGGACCTACGACCACAAAGTCGTCGAGCCACAGGTGCCTCAATTCCCGAAAGTCCCGAGGGTGTATGTATAGCGCGTCGAAATGCAGCGTTTGTAGGTAGCGTCTACAGTGCACTGCTCACCGAGCACACTATACGTGCCAGCGTTACACATTTGCGCAAATGAGCGGCTCAGTGCGTTCAGACCGTGGACGCAGTCCGTCGCAGTCGTGCAGCGGAGCCTACGCAGTAAGAATTGAAGGTGGTGCAGAAATGGACGCTGTGATTTGTCAACCGGGAAATGTGAGTAGACAGACGGAACGCAACGCAGGTGTTTAAGTACACTACTGCGTAACGTGGACAACGTGGACTGGAACACTACGCGTGCCAACAACCAACAACAAGGTGTTTTTGTTCGTGTGCCGTTAAACGATATTGAAAAGGCAGCCGGTGCACGAGCTTCGGGAAGCGCATACGCAACCGCACGCATTTACATAAAGCAAAGTTGGCAGCGCAGGTGCTGTTGCTCTACAGGTAAACTGTTCGCTCGCTTTTCTGACTAAGACACCGTACCACAAACGTAGGTAAAGCTCTATGTTAAAATGCTTTATTTCTGCATGCGTTACAATTTGTGCGCGAGCAGTGCGTGAACGACGTCTGTTTTAATTGTCCGACGTCGCCGAACGCAACGCAGCGGACGGAGGAGGAACCAGTCTGGAGCCTCGCAATCCATCCGTCATTTTCTGACAATCGGAACCCCGCCCTTCCATGCCGCCTCTCATTGGTTAGTTGCCCTTCTTGAGCTCTGCAAGACACAAACAGCGGCGGCACCACTAATGCGCCTCGAAGGAGACAAATAACACAGGAGCGCCGCGCCTCCTCAGCGCAATAGTGCACTCGGTAAGCAACTAACTCTTTGAGGCACACAGTTTACATTGCCGCGCCCCCTTCTAGGACTCTCACCTTATCCCTCTTCCGTCGACTGGTCTGTGGCAAACAGATTGTGTAATAACACTCGCGCGTGTTGTCTGCCGCGCCGCCGCCGCCGCCGCTCTCGGTTTGCGTGCACTCTTGGATTTATTTGCGCGCAGTTGATCGCGATGAAGACCCGCCGCTAGCATGCAAATTTTATTGTAACTTGTCTGCCCCAATACTTTTTCTACCGCCCCTCCCCTCCCTCTTCCTACCTAATGCCTACATTCCTCGCGCAACTGAGTGTCTTATTAAAGTTCCCCCCCCCAGATTTGTTACTAGTCAGTTTGGTTTGTGTTACAGATACATTCAATGTTTATTAGCGACATTGTTTGCAACAAACATTTTCGTTAGATAATTCGAATACAAGGACGAATGGTATGGGTCGCGTCAAAGAACCGAAGACTATGGCGGAATGCCAAGACGAATTGGGACTGTACAAGGACGCCCAGTATCCCGGCAAGACGACTCACAAGGTTCTCTCGGAAAATTGTCGCGACCTGCTGACAATATATATATTTTAATTGTTTCCCTTTGTAGATCGAGATCGTCTGGCCGAACGTGGTCTGGTACGTGGTGCTGCACGTCGCGGCGGTAGCTGGCCTCTACGTGTTGATCTTCAAGTTTCGCTGGCAGACCTTTCTCTTCGGCAAGGCTCCTGCTGAAAGGCCTATTTATTGTATTTTTCAATTTCTTAGTTCGGTAATGTTTAGGTTTCTGCATGTGCATGGTGAACGCGCTGGGCGTGACGGCTGGCGCGCACCGCCTCTGGTCGCACCGCTGCTACTCGGCCACGCTGCCCTATCGCGTCATGCTCATGCTGTTCAACTGCGTCGCGTTGCAGGTTTTTTTCGATCGGTCATAATTTTTGCCGCAAGCTGCCAGTCGCGCCCTTGCAGAATGACGTCATCACCTGGTCGCGCGACCACCGCTGCCACCACAAGTGGACGGAGACGGACGCCGACCCGTACAACTACAGGAGGGGCCTGTTCTTCTGCCACATGGGATGGCTCATGTGCAAGAAGAGGAACGAGGTCGCGGACAAGGGCCAGACGCTCGACTTCTCGGACCTCTACCGGGATCCGGTGCTGCGATTCCAGCGCAAGTCAGCCAGAGAACCCGACAAAACTTGTTGGAAATACTCATCTCTTCCTTAGGTACTACCTTTGGCTGGCGCTGCCCCTGAGCGTCCTCGTCCCCACCGCGATACCGCGCCTGCTCTGGAACGAGACTATCTTGGTGTCATTTCTGACCGCCTCCGTCTTGCGCTACGTTCTGTCGCTGCACATCACGTGGTGCATCAACAGCGTGGCGCACTGGCACGGCCATCGTCCATACGACCGTCGCATCAGCGCGGTCGAAACCTGGCCGGTGCGGTTTTTTTTCTCATTTTTTTGAGAAAAACATTCGAAATTTCTACTTCTCTTAGACGGCGCTGTTCGCGATGGGCGAAGGCTGGCACAACTACCACCACACGTTCCCCCACGACTACAAGGCCGCAGAGCTGCCCTACTTTCTCAACGTCTCCACCGCCTTCATCGATCTCTTCTCTCTCATCGGATGGACCTACGACCACAAAGTCGTGGCCAAGGAGGTGGTGCTGTTCATGCACGAATGTGATTACCGAAATCGATAGCTTCATTAATTCCTAAGACTATTCAGACGATCGACGCGGTTCGCAGAAGCAGAGGCGACCTAGCGGTGTCGTGAAGTTGTCGCTACAGCCGATGAGTGGAATTCAAACGGCGCTGCGGTTGCAGTAGACGCTTGTCCAGCAGTCGAAGTGTGGCTACTAGTCGCATTTACTGTGATGCTTTGGAATGCATAGTTTCGCGATTAGGGCTTAGATGTGCCGCTTGTCCGCCCCATCATGACGTCATTTGGGTTATTGTGGTGCTTGCGAAAGGACAGAAAATTCTTGACCTGCCGCTGCCAATCATTGGTCCTCGTTGGGACACGACAAAATTGCCAATGGTACCGTCTTGAGGGAGACGCTGCGTTTCTCGAGAAGTCTTGTTGTTTTCCGTCGACCCAGCGTTGCGACTTTACACACTGTCTCGTCCGCAGTGCCCCGACCTAGACACACGCGCACACGCTCGCACGCAGGCGCAATACACGCAACCAGCATGCTGCGCACACACACTTTACATTGGGCGCTGCGCGAATCTGAAAACTACAGCAACTAGTGTTGTCGTTGCAACTGCGCCGCGGACGAAAACATGAACGCCAACTACGCAAGTGTCGCCTCGAGCAGCGAAGACTCGTCCAAACTTCTGCGGGGCAAAGGTATGGGCAAATCTTTTTCACAACTCTTTAAATGTATAGATACTGGTACCCTTACGCCTATGTATGTGGTCGTAGCACGCAGCATTGCGTTGAAACAGCCCGTGAACCGTCTATGACACTGCGATTCGTGTGTCTCGACTCGAGCCCGAGCGCTGCTGCCTACATATTCTTCACGCTGGCCACTTACTGCGGCCGGACTAGCGACAACTTTTGATTTCAGCCAAAAAATCTTTCAGTTAAGATTACCTTGTTTTGCGGTAAAAAAGTAAATGCATTACGATCAAACGTTGCTGGATTCTCTCTCGCCAAAAATGTAGCGTCGTCGTAAAAGATTTATTGCCTAGAAGCTGCAGCCTTACATTCTGTTATGCTGGTGTTGTTCTTGTCCTCCATTTCTCCATTAGGGGCTCTCACAGGTTATAGGACTCTTAGAGAGTACTATTAAGGTATGTTGACCTTGCCTTGTTGTTGTTGGCGGTTTGAGGACTGGTGAATGGCTCATTTAGATCCGATTAATTTCGATTTAGCAAATATGGACGCCTGCGGCGCCAGTGGAAGAGCCAAGGTGACCGCCGTGGCTTCTTTGGCCGTTGTCGGACTCATGGCAACTGGTCCGTGTTTGCTGGAGTTCTTTTTACCTATCGTAGCGTTGTGAGAACGTTGCACAGGATGTACCTAATGAGCAAGATGAACAATATGTATCTCGCACGCACCTGTTTGAATTACAGCAAAACACTTGTTCAGTTGTGCTCCTCTCCTCTGGCGTCATGACGCAAGCTGCACCGGACGTGAGTTTTGTTAAGAGAATTAAAAAAAAACCGAGACGCTCGCTAACAGCCGAGACGCTATAGAAAGTCGCAAGCACCGCGAATGCCCCGAAGGCTGCGGAAACTCAACCGCCAGCCGAGAACAAGGTTTCAAACAGAGTGGGCGCAATTCTCTCTGCCAATTGATTTTAAATTCAGCCGGTGAAACTGACGGCCACTCAAATAGCGGGGCGAGTGCCTGACTTGGAGATGAAAGGCTGGAGCTACGACGCGGTCAAGTCGAACATTCACAAGGAGTTTAAATTCACAGATTTCAACGAAGTGAGAAAATTTAAGCGAAATAAAAATACCTACGCATTAAAATCTCTGGAATGTTTACGCGAGAATGCGTCGCCTAGGCGTTCGGTTTCATGACGCGCGTGGCGTTGAAGGCGGACCGAATGCAGCATCATCCCGAGTGGTCGAACGATTACAACAAGGTTTTCTCGTGACGAATTTGATTTTGATAAAATAAAAACAATTTATTTATTGTATATTATTGTGTATTTACTTACTAATTTAATACTTACTTGCAGGTTCAAATCACGCTGACGACTCACGATGTCGATGGCTTGTCGAACTTCGACTTGGATATGGCGAAGTTTGTGGACTCCATCGCAAAGAAATAATAAATAAATAATGTGGAGACGACCGGCGGCAAAGTCCAGCAGGCCGCTCTGTCATCGTATCCCCCACAGCTGCGCTGCGATTCTTTGTTGCGCTTTCGTGCAGTGCGGCTACGGCAGTCACAGTCGGAGTCGTTGCGTCGTAGACGTTGCGCCAGTCGAGCCTCGCTTTGCGGTTTTTCCGCTAGGTTCCGGTAGGCGTCGCTAGAGGCGCGTCAATTCCTAGCCCCTGCCCGTGATTGGTTGCGCCAAAACGAGCGTGCTCCCGCGCGATTTTCGCACTCGAATTTCGTGGGCGCGGCGCGCTCTCGCTCGGACCCGTTGGTCACTCGTCCCGTTTTCCGATTCCCCCGTTTGTTTTTCTCTCTCTCCCCCTCTCTCGCGGCGAAGCCAACCGTGCGGCTTTTCTAAGCCTTGGCACGCGTTGTTGACGGACCGAAGTACGGCGTCGTTGGATGGTCGTTCCCAAACCCGCACCCGAGCCGCTTGCCTCGACCACTGTCGGCAGCCCCGGCACGTCGACGTCAGCCTGACCACACAGCGCGCTGCGACAGGCGAAGCAGCGTCGTCGCAACAGGCGCAGCGACGTCGGCTAGCGCGGCAGCAACTACGGGAGGGAAGTTTGCGCTGCGCCCGTTTCGCGTGACGACGTGTCGCCTCTCGCCAACGTGGGGAGACAGCGCTCCCTAGAGGCGAATTCGAGTTACAGGATCGCGCGCGGTTTCAGGCTAGCCATTTGCTGGACGAGCAGCGTAGCGGTAGTCAGTGGCGGACGAGTCTGTCTGCCTCTTGCTCACACGCGGCGGACTTACCGTAAATCCTCCAATACAACCCCCCTCCAATAGTGCCCCCCTTCCAATAGTGCCCCCGGGTACGGCAAGGTTGAAATAATAGAGCCCCCCCTCCAATAGTGCCCCCGGGGGTAAGGGGTATGTTGTGCCATGTGCCTTTTATGGGCAAAAATATAGTGGTAGGTACATTTATATCGTGTATACACACACTACTACTAACCAATAATAGAACGTTTCAGCAACTATTAACGGTAAATCAACCATTAAATGTGGCAAAAGTAATCAAAATCACCGAAAAATCGGCATTTTTGACAGCAAAACTAGCATAACCATGCAAAATTTTTAGGTTGAAATAATAGAAGCCCCCCTCCAATAGTGCCCCCGGGTAAGGAAAGGTTGAAAAAATAGTGCCCCGGAGGCGCTATTGGAGGATTTACGGTAGGCGCTCTGTCGGCGCCGGGGGTCCACTCGATTTAGGAGCCGAAACACCGACCGTAGCCGGGCGCGCCACATAAATAAAGAATGACATTGAATTTCATTTCCTCTAGACATTTTGGCATAGAACCGACTGGATGGAGTGCGTAATCGTACTGGCAGTAGACTAGACAGGTCTCCAGGCTCCAAAAGATTTCTTCGGATTCACCAATACTCAAATACTGGAATACAGTAGAAGCCAAAGCACAAACAAGCAAATGCCGATATTCTTTGATCATACATAGTCATGCATCATGCAATTCTTACGCGCACACTGCGTTCTTGATTCTTTCGGCAATCTCCGCGCCTTGAGGCCCCACCAGCACATTGTTCGCCAGCGTTAGCAGTTGCTGCTTGACAGCATCTAAATTGAAAGAACTTAAAAAGAATCTAAGATATAGCTAGGGTAGCCTAAAACCGTCTGTCAAGACAGGTTGGCGTCGACAAATATTAAACGAGGTTTGTTTTTTGGGATTTGGGACTTTCGTACAGTACTACGTAGTCCAGAATTCTGGGTGCGCAACGAGTGAAGTCTGCGCACCGCTGAATTGTCCACGTGAGAGGTCGACGGCGACGATGTATTGCGCGTCGTTCTTGATGGCGAACATCGCATGGGTGAAGGCGACGGGCAGAGCGCCGCCGGTGTCACATTTTAGGTACCCCCACCTAATTGTTGCCCCCAGGGGGCAACAATTATGAATCGTCCATTTTTGTTGCCCCCATGGGGGCAACAATTATGACCAACCTGTCCATTTTAGTTTCCCCCAGGGGGCAACAATTATGAGTTGTAGATTTTTGGAGACCGTCACGAAAAGAGCCAACAAGAGCTCTTAGGGTGTTGCTGTACAATCGTCTGTACATCGAAACGTAATTCCACCATGTAACTCAACACACAAGACAGCTTCATCGCACAAGTCTGGCGCCACGATACACTTACACAACACTGATCGCAAGCACTAACAACCTGCTACACAATCCAACGCAACGGCACAAAATGGCTCGCAGTACGCAGTACTCGCAGGACACAGCAAAACAGACAGATCGCTACACGTACTGTGCAAGAGACAGCGAAAAGGATCGGCCAGCCTTGGTCTTCATCGGCTGCGCCGACTTGGGGAAAGGCTCGATGCGGCCAGCCACAAAGCAGTCCGTCAGGTGCTTGCGCATGGCGGCCTGCACGAACGAGACGTCGCCGATGGTGCGGCCCCTACCGTCAGCCATCTCGAGCGCGTTGGCGATCGCGAACAAGCCGCAGTCGCTGCTGCCGGTCTGCGCCTGCGACTTGACCATGGTCACGCGGAGTTCGCCGTCAATCGCGCTCGTTCGGTACAGCTGGCACAGCTGGCAGTCCGGCACTCAGTCCCTTGGTGACGGCATCGGCGAAAATGGTCGACGCCTGATTCTTCTCCTTGACTTCACCCACTGTGATCTCGTTCTCGATTTCCCTAGAACGTCAAGCAGAAGTTGTGCAGACACAGAGAGCTGGTTTAGAGAGAAAAGCTCTTCAGTTTTTTTTATTTCATTTATATTTCTTTTATTAAAAAATTGGCTACAATATAGGTTGTTGCACCCCATCGCGCCATGCGCCAATTTTTCTCCACGCGGCGGTGGATGTGGGTGCTATGTAAATATTTGAAAGTGGAGGCCGTACCAGCTTAATTTTTTTTTATGCTTAAAACGCGTTTTAAATGAGAATACGCATCGGCGCCTGTTGATATACATAATAGCGTAAAACCTATGATAAGTGCCCCAGGCGAATACGATTTGGCACGCTGAATCGTGGATTGTACATGTAATGACGCGTGGTTTTCATGTAGTGAAAAGAGCCCCATGTGTGTGGTTATTTTTAAAAAGTGGCAAATATGTTATGTAGCGAATATGTAAATCTGGGTATGTATGTACACTGTATTATATATAGTATGGAGACGAACAGCGTGAAGTTTGAGATGTAAGCGTCTTCTGGTAGTACGGCCCTGAAAAGGACTTCTTCGGGATGGGCCTCGGTGTTCTCGACAAAGCTCTCGACGAGTGTTTCCGCAAATCTCGTGTAGATCTCTGAGCTGATCAGCAAGTGTTCCACCTTGCTTGCGTCCGCCCATGCTGCCAGTAGATAGAATAGCAGGAGTGTCGCGCGTTGCATGACTCGACAGCTCTCTCTCTCTCTCTTTCTTGATCTTGCTTTCTCCAAAGAAAAAGAGTGGAACAGTTGGAGGAG
Organism: Paralinhomoeus sp. GSCO2_6; assembly: GCA_030248085.1. Classification (NCBI taxonomy): domain Eukaryota; kingdom Metazoa; phylum Nematoda; class Chromadorea; order Monhysterida; family Linhomoeidae; genus Paralinhomoeus; species Paralinhomoeus sp. GSCO2_6. Next base: position 14,125 of record JASAMY010003486.1, read on the forward strand.
CGGCTTGTTGTGTCGCAGAATGTCAACTGTCGATGCCTAGAATAGCCACTCTATCAAACTCTTGTAGGCGCAGTCAAAAACGGATTCGATTTTGTGTTCTGTAATCTGCATACCTAGGTACATAGGTATACATACGTACCGTGATCCGTAATCCTGCAAAGCAGCCGCGTAAACAGCGTCCACGACTCACGACTCCCAACCTAGGTCGCTTTTTTCGCTGCCGAGCTTTACACAGCGTGCGTGTGCGCTCGCTGCCTTCTGCGCGGTCGAACTGACTCGAGAACCTCTACGGCCTCGCCGAGAGGGCCCAGTTGCGATTGATAGCCTGCCGCGGCGTCGCGGCCGACTCGCAGTCGCGGCCGAGGGAGAGGCGGACGCTTGCAGCCGACCTAGTGTCGCGTCGCCGACTCCAAAGACCGGTTTACAACGGCGCCGCCGCGACGACGGTGACGACGACGCAGAGGGCGACGGCCGACTGCGCGACTGACGAGCTCGATTCTCAACGAGCCGACGCAGGCCACAACAAGTTTTGAAACGCGCGCGCGCGCGCGTTGACTCTGCAGTCTCGATTATATAGCCTCTCAGATGATGTACCTGTATACATCTCTATAGAGAAAGTGGGCGGGTGGCTGTACTAAAATGGGTGCACTAAAGAGAAAGTGTCTGCAGAATACATTTAGCAGCACTCAATATGACCAACTTGGTATGGCGTTCAATCAGCATTAACGCGGTTCTAAGGTGGTTTAAACAGGTCAAAGTATCTGATATTGTCATTTCTTTATGGTTGACACACCATAGAATCTCTAGCTACCATAAGTTCAACAATAGTGTCCCCCATCCAATAGTACCCCCGTATAGGAAGTTTGAACCAATAGTACCCCCTCTCCAATAGTGCCCCCGGGGGTAGAAGGTACTGAACACGAAAAACGGTGGAGTGGCACCCCCCCCCCCCCTCCCTGGTATGCACCGCATGATATGCGCAAAAAGTGAATTAGTAGTTACGTTTATGTGGTGAATACATAGCTACACCCATTAATAATGGACGTTTCAGCGAATTTTAACGGCAAATCAACTACAAAATGGAGAGAAGTGGCCAAAAATGGCAATCGGTACATACATTTTGACTGCAAACTTTGCTCTACAAACTAAACTTTTGAAACTGAATCTATAGTATAGTACCCCCCTCCAATAGCACTGCCGAGTAGCCGAGGGTTGAAACAATAGTATCTCTGTGCGGAACTTGAAAACTTGTCAAAATATTTGTACAAGTCAACAGCGGAAACCCACTGCGGAAGTGGAAGCAGCGCGCAACACAGAATGATCGGGAAATTTCAACGCTGACGACGCATCAACAGCCTTCACGACTTCGCTGCTGTCGCAACGGAGGTTTACACAGCGCTGCGCTCTTTGCCTTCTGCAGCGTCGTGGTGTAGGTGTAGCTCGGGCACGTCGACGGCCTCGAGAGCGCGTACAGTCGCGATTTATGGCCCGCTCGCCGACTCGCAGGTGCAGCCCAGGGAGGCTGGGTGGGTGGGAGGGAGGGAGGAAGGGAGGAAGGGAGGAAGGGAGGGAGGGAGGGAGGGAGGAAGAGAGGAAGGGAGGGTGGGAGGAAGGGAGGAAGGGAGGAAGGGAGGGAGGGAGGAAGGGAGGAAGGGAGGAAGGGAGGGAGGGAGGGAGGGAGGGAGGGAGGGAGGGAGGAAGGAAGGAAGGGAGGGAGGGAGGTAGGAAGGGAGGGAGGGAGGGAGGGAGGGAGGCGTAGCCGATTGCTGCCATACCGACCCATAGTGCTGCCGCGTCGCTGGGCTGCTGCCGACTCCAAAGACCGGTTTACAATGGCGAGACCACGACGCCGGTGAAAACGACGGGCCACGCACGACGATTCAAAAACTTTACACGCGCGCGCGTTCTTACCTTTTCGCTCTGCTCTATATGCGCTCCTTGTAGAGTAAGTGGGCGGGCAGCATACCCCCAAAATGGGTCCGTGTCCCAAAATAAGATGGTCCCTAATTAAATTGATTTACAGTAACTTAACTTCAACTTACAAGTTAACTTAACTTTTTATTTCAACTTGCCAGGTATGGCGCGAACTGCCGCTTGACTGGCCGCCTAGGTCGCCAAACCTCACTCCAGTTGACTTCACGGTTTGGGGCATTGTCAAAGACATGAGCACAAATTAATAGATTTAGCCAATAGCGGGTGGCTGCGGAGGAGGCTAGGCTAGGTAGAGCGCGCTTGATCAAGCGGCCTCTAGGCCTCGATATCATGAGACGCAGGCTAAACATAGAGGCCGCTACCCCTTTCTAAAGGGGGTAGTAGGCGCGCGCAAATTTAAACTTCTCATTGAGCTTCGTGCGATTCCGTTGGGAGAATCCGGATAGAATAAAGAATGTCGCATCTCACGGCGCGTGACAAGCCTAGCGACTCTCAGACGCCGAGATCCCAATTCGACGCGCCTGAATACATGCGTTTGGCCGACCTGCGGGCGATCTGTACCGCTCGGTCGCCCTTGACGAGGAGAACAACGGCATGGTGGTGCGCGGCGACATGGAGCGCAAGCTGCTGAGCGCCAGCGTCACTTCGGCGACGGGCGGCGTGGTTGTGCGTGCGAGGCCACTGCGGTTCGCAACGGCCATCGGCGGCGACATCTCCAACTACCCCGACGGCCGCAGCTGCTGCTGGCGCAGCGACGTAACGCTATGTGCCACCATCGATCCAGCGGAAAACCCGCCGAAACCATTGAAATAGAGCCGGCAGATTTCCCTACTTATCTACGTATCTGTCACTGTTACAGCCCACAAATGTTTGCCCGCGATCTGCTCACATTGCGCAATTTCATGCGATGCCGACGAATAAAGAAGGGAATCCTGAGCTGGAGACCGAAGCGCAGCAAGAAGAAGGTGCATCCCCACACAAGGTATACATTCGTATTTCACTACTACAGACACTCAATTCTGTAGTACAACAACACTCAGTTCTCTCATCAAACAAATCCAAGTCAACCAAGCCACCGCCTATACGACGCTAATAATGTGCTCTTCTAATTGCACGCTCACTATAAGCACCCTATGGGAAAGCAAGTTAGTTGTTTGCAGCTGGAAATCGTGTGGTTGAACGTGGCTTGGCACGCGGCGCTGCACCTGCTCGCGGCAGCAGGCCTCTACGCCCTGCTCTTCAAGTTCAAGTGGCAGACATTCCTGTTTGGTGCGTTCTCTTGTAGGCCATTTAGCCCCCCCCCCCCTACTCTGCCAGACCTGGTTACAGGTATGATACAAACAAGGCGTTTATGTTCGAGCCAGTGTACGAGCCTTGGGAAGCGCATACGTAACGCACGCATTTATATTGTACAGCAAAGTTGGCAGCGCAGGTGCTGTTGCTCAGCAGCCACACACACACACACACACACACACACACACACACACACACACACACACACACACACACACACACACACACACACACACACACACACACACACACACACACACACACACACACACACACACACACACACACACACACACACACACACACCACACACACACACACGCACACACTGTTCATTCGCTTTTCTCACTAAGGCCATACCACAAGTGTAGTGACGCTACAAAAATGCTGTATGCTGCGTGCGCTATCAAATTATTAAGCGTGAGCAGTGCGTGAACAACGTTTGCATTGCGTGCGTGAGTGCGTGCGTGCGTGCGGTCCGGCGTCGCGGAATGCGGCGGACGGAGGACGAATCCGTCTGGCGACGGGCAATCCATCCGTCATTTTCTGACAATCGGACCCCGCCCTTCCATGCCGCCTCTCATTGGTTGGTTGCCCTCCTCGAGGTCTGCAAGACACAAACAGCGGCAGCACCGCCGCTTCTCAGCCAATAGTGCACTCGGTAAGCAACTCTTTGAGATACCGCGCCCGCCGCGCCCCCCTTCTAGGACTCTCACCTTATCCCTCTTCGGTCGGTCGCAAACAGATTGTGTAATAACATTCGCGCCTGTTGTCTGCCGCGCCGCCGCCGCCGCCGCTCTCGGTTTGCGTGCACTCTTGGATTTATTTGCGCGCAGTTGATCGCGATGAAGACCCGCCGCTCGCAGGCAAATTTTATTGTAACTTGTCTGCCCCAATACTTTTTCTACCGCCCCTCCCCTCCCTCTTCCTACCTAATGCCTACATTCCTCGCGCAACTGAGTGTCTTATTAAAGTTCCCCCCCCCAGATTTGTTACTAGTCAGTTTGGTTTGTGTTACAGATACATTCAATGTTTATTAGCGACATTGTTTGCAACAAACATTTTCGTTAGATAATTCGAATACAAGGACGAATGGTATGGGTCGCGTCAAAGAACCGAAGACTATGGCGGAATGCCAAGACGAATTGGGACTGTACAAGGACGCCAAGTATCCCGGCAAGACGACTCACAAGGTTCTCTCGGAAAATTGTCGCGACCTGCTGACAATATATATATTTTAATTGTTTCCCTTTGTAGATCGAGATCGTCTGGCCGAACGTGGTCTGGTACGTGGTGCTGCACGTCGCGGCGGTAGCTGGCCTCTACGTGTTGATCTTCAAGTTTCGCTGGCAGACCTTTCTCTTCGGCAAGGCTCCTGCTGAAAGGCCTATTTATTGTATTTTTCAATTTCTTAGTTCGGTAATGTTTAGGTTTCTGCATGTGCATGGTGAACGCGCTGGGCGTGACGGCTGGCGCGCACCGCCTCTGGTCGCACCGCTGCTACTCGGCCACGCTGCCCTATCGCGTCATGCTCATGCTGTTCAACTGCGTCGCGTTGCAGGTTTTTTTCGATCGGTCATAATTTTTGCCGCAAGCTGCCAGTCGCGCCCTTGCAGAATGACGTCATCACCTGGTCGCGCGACCACCGCTGCCACCACAAGTGGACGGAGACGGACGCCGACCCGTACAACTACAGGAGGGGCCTGTTCTTCTGCCACATGGGATGGCTCATGTGCAAGAAGAGGAACGAGGTCGCGGACAAGGGCCAGACGCTCGACTTCTCGGACCTCTACCGGGATCCGGTGCTGCGATTCCAGCGCAAGTCAGCCAGAGAACCCGACAAAACTTGTTGGAAATACTCATCTCTTCCTTAGGTACTACCTTTGGCTGGCGCTGCCCCTGAGCGTCCTCGTCCCCACCGCGATACCGCGCCTGCTCTGGAACGAGACTATCTTGGTGTCATTTCTGACCGCCTCCGTCTTGCGCTACGTTCTGTCGCTGCACATCACGTGGTGCATCAACAGCGTGGCGCACTGGCACGGCCATCGTCCATACGACCGTCGCATCAGCGCGGTCGAAACCTGGCCGGTGCGGTTTTTTTTCTCATTTTTTTGAGAAAAACATTCGAAATTTCTACTTCTCTTAGACGGCGCTGTTCGCGATGGGCGAAGGCTGGCACAACTACCACCACACGTTCCCCCACGACTACAAGGCCGCAGAGCTGCCCTACTTTCTCAACGTCTCCACCGCCTTCATCGATCTCTTCTCTCTCATCGGATGGACCTACGACCACAAAGTCGTGGCCAAGGAGGTGGTGCGCGCACGAGAACCCCAAAAATCGATAGTTTCATTAATTCCTACGACTATTCAGACGATCGACGCGGTTCGCAGAAGCAGAGGCGACCTAGCGGTGTCGTGAAGTTGTCGCTACAGCCAATGAGTGGAATTCAAACGGTTTCGAAAGCGCTGCGGTTGCAGTAGACGCTTGTCCAGCAGTCGAAGTGTAGCTAGTCGCATTTATTGTGATGCTCAGGAATGCATACATAGTTGCGTGATTAGAGCTTTGGATGTGTCGCTTGTCCGCCCCATCATGACGTCATTTGGGTTAGTGTGGTGCTTGCTTGCGAAAGGATAGAAAATTTATGACCTGCCGCTGGCAATCATTGGTCCTTGTTTTGACACGACAAAAATTGCCAATGGTGTACCGTCGTGAGGGAGACACTGCATTTCTCAAGAAGTTGTGTTGTTTTCCGTCGAGCCAGCTTGCGACTTTACACACTGTCTCGTCCGCAGTGCCTCGACCTAGACACACGCGCACACGGTCGCACGCCGGCGCAATACACGCAACAAGCGCGCGCACACACTTTACATTGAGCGCTGCGCGAGTCGTCAAAACTACAGCGACTAGTGCTGTCGTTGCAACGGCGCCGCGGACGAAAACATGAACGCCAACTACGCAAGTGTCGCCTCGAGCAGCGAAGACTCGTCCAATCTTCTGTGGGGCAAAGGTATGTAGGTACCCTATGGGCCTATGCATGGGGACGTAAGACTGCATGCAGCATTGAGTTGAAACATCCCGTGAAGCGCCGACGACGATGCGATTCGTGTGTCTCGACTCGAGCCCGAGCGCTTTTGCCGAGTCTTTACGCTGGCCATTCGCTGCGGCCGGACTGGCGACAACTTTTGATTTCCGCCTAAAAATCTTTTAGTTAAGATTACCTTGTTTTGCTGACTGTAAACAAAAGTAAATACCTACATTACGATCAAACGTTGCTCGATTCTCCCTCGCTAAAAACCTAGCGTCGTCGTAAAAGATGTCTTGCCTAGAAGCTGTAGCCTTACATTCTGTTATGCTGGTGTTGTTCTTGTTCTCCATTTCTCCAAGAGGTGCTCTCCCAGGTTGTGGAACTCTTAGAGAGCACTACTAAAGTATGTTGACCTTCCCTTGTTGTTGTTGGTGGCTTGAGGGCTGATGAATGGCTCATTTAGAATCGATTAATTTCGATTTAGGAAAAATGGACGCTTGCAGCGCCAGTCGACGAGCCAAGGTGACCGCAGTGGCTTCTTTGGCCATTGTTGGACTCATGGCAACTGGTCCGTGTTTGCTGGAGTTCCTCTGACCTATCATCGTGCCGTAGTGAGAACATTGCACACGATACAATGAGCAAGATGAACAATATGTAGCTCGCACTTACGCACGCACCTGTATGGAATCACGGCAAAACACTTGTTTAGTTGTGCTCCTCTCCTCGGGCGTTATGACGCAAGCCGCACCAGACGTGAGTTTTTTTTAAGAGAAATTAAAAAAATCGAGACGCTCGCTTACAGCCGAGACGTTTTAGAAAGTCGCAAGCACCGCGAAGGCCCCAAAGGCCGCGGAAACTCAAGTGCCAGCCGAGAACAAGGTTTCAAACAATGTGGGCGTCAATTTGATTTACTAATTAAAAAATTCAGCCCGTGAAACTGACGGCTACTCAAATCGCGGCGCGGGTGCCCGACTTGGAGATGAAAGGCTGGAGCTACGACGCGGTCAAGTCGAACCTTCACAGGGAGTTCAAATTTACCGATTTCAACGAAGTGAGAAAATTTATGCAAAATGAAAATACCTACGTAATCAAAACTCACGAATGTTTACGTGAGAATGCGTCGCTTAGGCGTTCGGTTTCATGACGCGCGTGGCGTTGAAGGCGGACCGAATGCAGCATCATCCCGAGTGGTCGAACGTTTACAACAAGGTTTTCTCGTGACGAATTTGATTTGATAAAAATTTTTTTTTTATTTATTGTATATTATTGTGTATTTACTTATTAATTTGACACTTACTTGCAGGTTCAAATCACGCTGACGACTCACGATGTCGATGGCTTGTCGAACTTGGACTTGGATATGGCGAAGTTTGTGGACTCCATCGCGAAGAAATAAGAAATATTAAATAAATAAATAAGGAATGACAATGAATTTCATTTCCTCTAGACATGCTGAATTTCTAACATTAAGAACCGACTGGATGGAGTGCGTAATCGTAGTGGCAGCAGACTAGACAGGTCTTCAGGCTACAAAAGATTTCTTCGGATTCACCACAAACACAAACCGTAATACAGTAGGGAGCAATAAAGCACAACGAGCAAGTATGGCTATTCTTTGGTCATGCATGCTCATGCAACATGCAATTCTTACTAGGGATGAGCACGGGCCTGCATATCTAGGCCCGGCCCGGCCCGCCAGATAGTCCGGCCCGTCCCGGCCCGGTCCGCACCCTCAAAACGCAGGCCCGGCCCGGCCCGGCCCGTCCAACTGCTCAATATCCAAGGCCCGGCCCCGCCCGGCCCGCCCCACAAAATAAGTACAGTCACTACAGTGTACAATTTACTGAAATACCCTATGCCAATTCGCGGGATTCACTTAACGGAATGGCGCGTCCACCTCTCAGAATCGCAGTTCCCAACCATTTACGGCCTTTGCGCCATTTGAGCGCTAAAGACGCGCGTCGTAGAATACAAAGTCGCTAATAAGAATAGTCGCCGATACTTACAATGCATCACATAGGTAGCTATCTACGTTGGCCAGCCAAGAACGTCCGGCCCGGCCCGGCCCGGCCCGCACCCTCAAAACGCAGGCCCGGCCCGCAAAACGGGCCTGGAATTCCGGCCCAGCCCGGCCCACGGGCCGGGCCGGGCCGGGCCGGCCCGGCCCATGCTCATCTCTAATTCTTACATGCACACCGCACCGGTGTTCGCAACAGGGGTAATTTATATCCTAGTTAGTTATCCAGTTAGTTATTGATGAATATTTTTATCTTAGATAGTTATCTAGATAGTTATTGATGAGTATTTTTATCTTAGTTAGTTAGGTATCTAGTTAGTTATTGACCAAAATTTGGCAACCTAGTTAGTTACTAAGTTACTTTAACTTGTTGTAAGAGAGTAGCACTTTGTCTTGCAACAGTTTGGGACCGATCCTCGTCCCTACGCGGCCCAAACTGCACAATCCCACAACAGAGAACACGCGCTCAACGGATGCCGAGCTGGCAGGAGCTGACAAAGTGGTCTAGCGCCTGCTGAGACAGTTCAGGCCATCCGCTCTTCTGCTGCTCCCAGTACTTTGAAGTTAGTTACTTGTCAATTACTTTAAAAAATTCAAAGCCAGGCCAGGACATCGAGGGGCGGGGAACAGGCTTTACGGAACTGAGAACCGGAACGCGGTCGTCACAAGCAGCTGCGACTGCAGCTTTGGCCGAAGCCATTGGGAGTAATTCTTGAAATGAAATGGAGAAAAGTTTGCAATAGCGCAGGTGCATAGGGTCCGAAACAACGCGACTCACGCACAGCCAACGCGGCCGCCTGCAGCGCGCCAAAGCAGAGACCGGAGTGGGGGAGATGGCCACTCCACCCACCCATGTGTGTGTGCGTGCGTGCGTGCGTGCGTGTGTGCGTGCGCGCGTGCGTGCGTGCGTGCGTGCGTGCGTGCGTGCGTGCGTGCGTGCGTGCGTGCGTGTGTGCGTGCGTGCGTGCGTGCGTGCGTGCGTGCGTGCGTGCGTGCGTGCGTGCGTGCGTGCGTGCGTGCGTGCGTGCGTGCGTGCGTGCGTGCGTGCGTGCGTGCGTGCGTGCGTGCGTGCGTGCGTGCGTGCGTGCGTGCGTGCGAGCGTGCGTGCGTGCGTGCGTGCGTGCGTGCGTGCGTGCGTGCGTGCGTGCGTGCGTGCGTGCGTGCGTGCGTGCGTGCGTGCGTGCGTGCGTGCGTGCGTGCGTGCGTGCGTGCGTGCGTACGTGCGTGCGTGCGTGCGTGCGTGCGCGCGCCCCCATGTGGTGAGCAATGGAAGAACGCCACGCAAGAACAGGGTCGTCGTGGACCGACACGGCTCCAATCCCCCGTTTGCTTTGCTTCATCATGGTGCAGATCGGAGGTGGATCGGCGCATTTCAACGCTAGTATTTCCATCGCATGCAACGTGTACCAACTAAATTGGCAACTAAGTTTAACTAAGAACTAAGTTAGTTACGCCTAGTTAAGTTACCGTTAGTTATAACTAAGTTAACTTAGTAACTAAGATCCTACTCACAAACAGTGCACCGCACATGCAAAGCACTTGATCATATTGGCGGCAATCTCCGCGTCTTGAGGCCCCACCAGCACATCGTAGGCTACCGTTAGCAGTTGCTGCTTGACAGCATCTAAATCGAAAGAGTTTTCAAAGAATCTGAGATAAACCAAGAATCTATGAATCTAGGTTATGTAGCATAAACGCGGCCGTCAAGGCAGGTTGGCGTCGACAAACATTGGAACAAGGTTCGATTTTTTTAAATTCGCGACTCCCGTAAGTACGGTCCAGAATTCTGGCTGCACAACGAGTGTGTATCTGTGTGGGCGTCCCCGCACCGCTGAGTCGTCCCTTGGAGAGGTCGACGGCGACAGAGGGTCGCGCGTCGTTCTTGATGGCGGACATCGCGTGCGTGAAGGCGATGGGCAGAGCGCCGCCTGCCGACGTCAGCACGACAAACTTTGGCCGACGCGAACTGCCCATCTCGCGCACGAGCGTGGCCATGTCGCCGCCCTTGCCCGTCGGTCGCGCCCGCATCGCCGACCGACGCAGGTCGAGCCTCGACTGGCGGTCTGACAGCGAGTGGAGCCGCGAAAGCTCGCTGCAACTGCATTATTCTTCAGAGGCGTGCGTGCTTGCGTGCGTGCGTGCGTGCGTGTGTGTGTGTGTGTGTGTGTGTGTGTGTGTGTGTGTGTGTGTGTGTGTGTGTGTGTGTGTGTGTGTGTGTGTGTGTGTGGCCGTCACTGACCCGTCCCTGTGGAGGGCGTAGACCGCGTACTGGACGCTGTCTACATCGCCGCCGTTGGCCATCCCACTGAAGAGACGCATGAGCAGGTCACTGTTGGGGAGGCGCATCCGCATCGTGCTGCTGTCCAGGATAACAAAGACGTCCACGTTGCAGCTTGAAACTGCAACGACAAATTTCTACACTGTATCTAGTGCCTCAATGCCACAACACATGTGCACTGCAATTGGCCGATGAAAGCTGACAACTAAACATGAACTAAAATGTTCGAATGTAAAAACTATGCAAAATTCAAACATAGCGTTTCTTCACCAGAAGACCCCACTGACGGCCGGCCCGGCATGCCCGGCATGCCGGCCGGTGTTACCGGCCGTTGGGGCGCCCATGTCTGCGGCGGCCATTGGGTCGCCCAGGTCTGCGGCACCGGCCGTTGGGTCGCCCATGTCTGCGGCAAGGGGGGTCCTTGGGGGCCGCCTTGGGCTCCTCGTTGTGCGAAGGGCCGCCCGAATTTGCTTTTGATGTCCTCCTCGTCAATAATAACCGTCTCCTTGGTCTGACCGGGCGGCACGACCACCATTGACGTCAGCTCCGTCACAAAGCCGTACTAAATGTCAACACAATTTTTAATTATTAAAGGTATACAAACAATTTTAATTGCTTGACCTTGAGACTCAGCTCCAGTGCTCGGCGGTTATTAGAGTCTTTCTTGTCGTCCATGAACGCCGCTTCGTCGAGCAACTTCTTGATGTTCTTGTAAGCCCATATGCGCTCGATGAAGCCTCCCACCTCGAATTGGAATGGCGTGAAGCATGTCTGGATTAGTCAGTTTTAAAAATACATGCCCACAGTTCTCGCTGACATGGGCGATGATTGATGGGTGCCGGAGCTGCCCAAGTCCACCTGAGCAGTGGAGTATCCACGGGGGCAACAGAGACAGTCTTTCCTATCCTCCCAGATGGCCGAATTGCCCCGCCCCCCCCTCCAACAACGCCACAATGTAATAATAACCGGCCACACGTCCAATAAGCCACCAGAAGCACAGCGGAGGCAATCTCACATGCAAGCACGTACACACAGTCAGGATTCGGTAAACAAAAAGCATTTTTCATTAAAAAAAAACAAACATTTCTAATTACCTAAATGTTCTCAGAACCCGCTTTGGACGTCAAATCAATTTTGCAGAAGGTGTTTTAAGCCTAATAGAGTGTCAATAACAGCGAACTAAGGCATTAAAAGCCTTTTGGAGTGTACTTTGGTCAACTTTTTACTGCTGAGAGTATTTCTATTGAGTCGTTGCTTCAATCTTCGGCTACTCGGGGTACTATTAGGAGGGTGCACTTTCAATGATTTTCAATAAATTCAAGTGGACTGCATTTTTTTGCAAGCAACTTTTTCAAGTACAAAAGGTTCAAAGAAGCAAAATTAAATTGTTCAATCATAGTTGTGCATGCAGTTCAGTGCATAATTGTTGATAAGGACGTTTTCTTGGGAGACTGTTATTCGAACAGTTTTGCAATTCGGACCTCAAAGGCGAAAGCTCACTCAGCATGGCATTGTTGCTGCAACAATTTGCAATCAGCAATCTGAAGGTGAAGGATTGTCTCATAAGCTTATTGTCACTACGTTCTAAAGAGCGATATCTGTATTTTCGTTGCCACCAAACAACCTTCCCTGCCTTTCCCAAAGATGAGATGTTGCTCCCCCTCCACCCCCCCCCCCCCCCCGCACCCCTCCCACCCACGGTTCCGATCATGGATACGCCCCCGGGGCCGGACGTCCGCAAATGGGGATGGTTCGCGGCTGAAGCGACTGCTTTGCAGGTCTCTGGAAGCAGTGCCCCTGAGCGTCCTCCGACCGGGCCTGGAACCGTTGGCCGCATGAACAACTGGCGGTACACTCGTGCGCAAACGTGCGTGCATGCGTGCGTGCGTGCGTGCGTGCGTGCGTGCGTGCGTGCGTGCGTGCGTGCGTGCGTGCGCGCGTGCGTGCGTGCGTGCGTGCGTGCGTGCGTGCGTGCGTGCGTGCGTGCGTGCGTGCGTGCGTACGTGCGTGCGTGCGTGCGTGCTTTCACTGACCACGAATTTGCGACTGCGACGGCTCTGCGACTTCGCCGAAACGATAGCGACGACTCTGTTGGAAGCGTCGGCCGATTTGCCGACGGTGACGACCTCTGTGCCGTCGTAGTAGATGTCGTGGTCCTCGACCAGCGAGGTCCGGTCCACATTGCCTCTCACGTAGCGAATGTTGACGTTGCGCAACAGCGGCGTCGCTATCAGATTGTAGAAGCCTGTTGGAGGAGGTAGGTACAATATCGAACGGAGTGGTAGACCACTTGTTGCGCGCACGCACCCTCGAGCTGCTGTGGCGCGTCCGCGTCCTCGTATACGTAGCGCGCGAGGCCGTCGTTGTCGGCCGCGAGACGTCTCAGCAGTTTGTAGTCGGCGTCGGCGCCGAACGCGAGGCCGTGTATCGAGAAGCCTGTGCAAAGTCGCAACCAATCGCAGTCGCTGCTGTGTGTGGGCGGCTTCTATGCTCGCAGGGGCCTCTCTCTCTCTCTCAACCCAGGACCTTGCGACGATCGTGACGCCACTAGTGATGGCAACCTACCTAGCTAGGTTACCTACCTAGTAGGTTACCTAGCCTTTTTTCGGCCTAGGTAACCTAACCTAACCTACCTAGCGCGAAATTCGAGCTACCTGTACCTAACCTACCTACCTAGATTTTGCCGTTACCTACTAGGTTACCTACCTAAGCAAAAAAATTTATGGAGCCAAAAAATGGTATGTGCAAACACCAGCATTTGCACATACAGTAGGCGAACGTGGCCGTTGTTTTCGCTTCTGGCGGTCGGATTTGCCTGGTTGTTGTCGTTGGCAAGAATATTATTTCTTTGTCAGCTGCGTCTGTGTCGAGATATTCGTAGCCTGGAATACATTGTAGTCCTTCTATGTAGTCTACAGAAACTGAATCGTTTTACTTTAAGAATGCTACTCAAGAACACCTACTGAATCAGTGTGTGGGCGGGGTTTGGACTCGAGACATCATTCCCTCAAACTTAACATGGTATAGGTTGTACAGTAATATACAGTCTCAGCTCAGAGGGGCGATCTTCATAGGAAGAACAATCATGGGGTGGGGATTCGGGGCGTCCGCTTTAAAAAAATGATGTGTATCGAACTCACTGTAGCCTCACATAAAGCCTGCAATACTGCCGCCTCCAAGTACTCTGGATTCGCCCAGATTGAAACATCTGCCCTCACCCTGTTAGTGCTGCAGAAAGTGTGAAGTATATCAGTGACGGATCCAGGATTTTGTGACGGGGGATTCTGATTTGATTGTCATTCTTAGAATATGTAAGCTATGCTATAAAATTTTCCGTATTTGAATTGTGCGCATACAGCAAGAAGTGCACATTAGTGTATTCACTGCTTACACTCATTAATTAATAAGAGGTGTTTTCACGCACTGGATGTTAACGGCAAACAACCAAGCAACTTCAAACGACGCACGCACGTACCGGCACGCACGCACGCACGCACGCACGCACGCACGCACGCACGCACGCACGCACGCACGCACGCACGCACGCACGCACGCACGCGCGCACGCACGCACGCACGCACGCACGCACGCACGCACGCACGCACGCACGCACGCACGCACGCACGCACGCACGCACGTACCGGCACGCACGCACGCACGCACGCACGCACGCACGCACGCACGCACGCACGCACGCACGCACGCACGCACGCACGCACGCACGCACGCACGCACGCACGCACGCACGCACGCACGCGCGCACGCAAAGAGGCAGGGCAGGCAGGCAGGGCAGGCACGCACACACACACACACGCACGCAAGCAAGCACCAACGCACGGACGCACGCACGCACTCACCGGCACGCGCTCACCGGCGCGCACGCATGCACGCACGCACGCGGACGCACGCGGACGCACGCACGCACGCACGCACGCACGCACGCACGCACGCACGCACGCACGCACGCACGCACGCACGCACGCACGCACGCACGCACGCACGCACGCACGCACGCACGCACGCGCGCACGCACGCGCGCACGCAAACAGGCAGGGCAGGCAGGCAGGGCAGGCACGCACACACACACACACGCCTAAAATCACTGTTACATGTTGACAAGCTTGATTATTGCATTTTGGATTTGGTGAGCGCTTTCAAAGTTTAAAGTTAAGACTCTTAAAACCTCCTCTAACACCTCCAGGGTAAAGATAAGCTGAATGCGTAGTGCTGGCAAGCACTACTCGGAGGTTTACACTACTGACACTTGGAGTTACCTAAGTTACCTACCTATAACCTAAAGAATTTGCCCGATTACCTACCTACCTAGCAGCAAGATCTAGCTTACCTAACCTAACCTACCTAAGGCTTCTTTGTGACCAGTTTTACCTAACCTACCTACCTAAAAATGAAAAACGTCAAAATTGCCATCACTAGACGCCACTAGGCCATCTTGCCATACAAACACCAGTAGGAAGCCAGTTTGAATACGTACCGTCCTGGTTCTTGCTGTTCATGGCGTTGACAATGACGTCCGGGTCAGTTTCGCCCTCGGTGGGTTGGCCGTCGGTGAGGACGATCATCATTGACACAAGTTTGTTGCTGCGATCACTTCGCAACAGTTCCAAGGCGGCGTCCATCGCGGCCACCATGTTCGTGCCTAGAACGGAAGGGCCGTTGCTGCAGCCAAACCGCGTAGCCACAACTGGGCCACTGAATATGCACAGACACCAGCGCCACCCCCTCCAAAGGTGCTTTCACTGTGCCATGGGGGACGCTTACGACTTCGGATGGACTCTCGGAAGGAATGTTTTGGGAGGCGGGTGCTCTTCACATGTTTTACAGTACGCTTGCACGAATGTGTGCGGATGGTCTCGACTCTGGTTTTACTCAGGAATGAACGAATTTGTGTTATTCTTGTCGTAGGAGCAAGGCACGCGCCACGCACCTCCTTTTGGCGCGGAGCCGTCTACGAATGCTCTAGCCGACTCGATGTTGTCATCGGTGGCGGGCGCCGACTCCGGCCGCCAGTTCTGCACGTCGCTGCTGAAGAGCAGCACGTTGAAGTGGTCGTTGGGGTCCAAGTCCTCCAGGATCGCGCCCATCGCTTCCTTAACCCTTGGGGTATATGCACATTGTCCACACGCCCGCGTCCAAAGCACCCGCCGTCCAAAGCTCCCACACGTAGATGTCATGTCATCAACCGCCAGCCATAGCTCATTCTTATGCAGTCATATGTGTAGCAATGTTACGCGTGTGTTTGCGTTTTAGTTGACAGTTTAGGTATGTACAATGCATATGAGAATTGGCACTGTCCAAAGCGTCCAAATTGGCACTGAAGTGGCAATTAGCCGACTGTCCAAAGCGAGCACCCATCCTCTTACCATCCGATGGGTATGCAGGTATAATGCACATACTAAGCCGGTTGGAGCAACATGTGCTTACAAGATCTGCTTTGCATCCGTGCTTCAACTTCGTGCTACACTGACTCTGATCTACCGGTACTTAAACAATTCTCTCTGCATATTAAATCAAAATCTAATGTGATACATACCTATCTTCATTATCGGAGAGAACTTAATCGCACTGCACAGTCAAACGATGCGTGATTACCCTGAGCTGGTGAAACTTGCGGCCATTCATGGAGCCAGACTTGTCCAAAACGAAGACGACGTGCTTTGTGCCCCGCTCCACGCGGGCAGGAGCGAAGAAATGCACAAAATAGCCGTTGACAACCTAAAGGTTTGTAGGTAGTTTCAATGGAGTATTATATTTCGTTTGTCACGAACCATACTGCATTTGCCAATGTCACCACAACTAGGTACTTAGCTTGCCCCCAAATTGCGGGCCTACGCATCCTATCCCCAAAATTACTTACCCTGCTCCTAAATTTACTTGCACCTAAACGGACGCGCCTCTTTCTGCCCCCAGTTTTCAAAATAAAAAAAAAAATTGTTGATGCTAGCACCGACACAGTACAGAGACAGTAAGCCAACGCCCGAGGTTCGAAGGGCGATGCATCATAAATAACACTGTATCAGTACATCACTTACACCGTTCTTCTCCCGCGAGGGAAGGGGGCCGCCCACCTGGCTCGGATTTCGGGCCGAAGCACCCGACACCGTGGGCAATGAGAGCCATCCTTCTGCCCAAGGGGAGTAGTAATTCAGTGACCTCGGTGGAAGGGAGTTGAACCCGCGACCACGAGCGCGCCGAGCACGACGCCTTACCGTTGAGCTCTCAGCTTTAGCTACCCGCTCTCTGCCACGAGTATGTAAATGGCCTCTAGAAGTACATAGAACACACATCAGTTTGTCTGTACGCCATTACGTTGATCTGTACGCAACTGTGATTAGCAAATGGGCTTGAAGCCAAGGCAGTGTGGAGGACACTCAACACCGAAGTCCTGTTGGCTGGTCCATTTTTTTTTTTTAATTTTTTTGATTTGGCTCGCATACATTGACGAGATGTCCACTATAAACTTAAAGGACAGGATTATGAATTTCGCTGGTGTGTCGTTTTCTGGCAAAAGAACCGTTCCAGTCCCCCTCCCCTCCTCCCTGGAGCGAGGCGTATCACGCGATACTGTGACTGACCACTTCTAGCCTACGTGGTGTGCCTCTCTCACAAGCGGCCAGAACTTACACTGCCGTCAGTGTAAGTTCCGCCTGCAGGCATGTTCAAGGGTCGCCCAGAGAAACACGCAATTAAGGCTATGCAATTTTTGGGCAGAGTAGGTAATCTTGGGGGCAGAAAAAAACGAGTCCATTTGGGGGCAAGGCAAGTACCTAAATGTTGGAGAGATTACGGTAAACCCTATAATTAGCCCCTAAATGTTTTATTCGGGCCGTAGGAGGAGGGCAAATTGTAAGCTAATTGTAACGGCACGCTCTAACACACTCTCACACAGTCTTACATTACATACCTATGTATGTGCATAAACATACACATTACGTACCTATCCGCCATACGTACAACCAACACTTTGGGCGGCGAATCACTTTGACACAGATGTAACAGTAGGGTTGCCTCTAAAGGTTTTATTCGTGCCGTAGGAGGAGGGCGAATTGTAAGCTAATTGTAACGGTACGCTCTAACACACTCTCACACAGTCTTACATCACATACCTATGTACGTACATGAACATACACATTACGTATACGCCATACATTGTACAACCACACTTTGGGCGGCGAATCACTTTGACACAGATGTAACAGTAGGGTTGCCTCTATGCTCCTACCTGAATCTCTCCACCGTTCGTGCCGCGCTCGACATCGTAAAGGACGACAAGCTGTCCGTTCACACCCTGGCCAGTAGCGAGAGGCAAGAAACTAATGGTGGCAGTCCTGCCCGAGGGATCTGACTGATCGACATCCACTTCTGTTGCCTCTGCAATTCCCACTGACGATGTTTAACAAAGTGGTATAACAACAAAAGTGAAAACGTTTTTATTTTACTCGGAACGAATTACAGTAGTAAAAATTAGTAAGACGATGTCTGAGAGAATCGAACTTTTTGACTCATGTTATTTGTTTGACTCACTAGAATCGAACTTCTTAACTCATGACTCATGTTGACTTTTTGTCTTAAACGGGCAGATGCGCTACAAACACACATTTTGCATTCTTGCTGTAGTTTGCCTACACTGTGGCTCAAGAAAACTGATAGACGCTAGTTTTCCCGTCTCGTTCTAGTGACCGGAGGGTTCGATTCAGCTCAAATTTTATCATGACATGCAGGGTGACGACATAACGATTTCAATGGCTCGTAACTGCCGCGATATGCGACCAACATCTTTGAAACCTGTACATCAGTTAGTCTCGTATATCGAATTTTACTGCTCAAATTTTCCACAACTTTTGCAGACAAAATCACTGGTTACGCATGTCGACGTGTTCCCACCGCTTTCAAATCTTTTTCAGGCGGCACGCAGCCGCACGCAGATCCACACCCAAGCCCGGCGCTCCGAAAAAGTTATCGTGCAGGACCAGAGAGACTTTGGTAGGCAGGACAATTTTCAAACACACAGTTTAAGTTAAGAAACTACAGTAAAACTGTTGCTTGTAGTCTGCGCTACGGTACTACATGATGATATGCACTGGCACATTTGACCATTTGCACTCCACAGTTTGTAACTTTTGATGTAAGATACCGTTTCACAGCAACAAGACTCTATACATGTGTCTAACTTGTGTGCAGAATTCAGCACTTTTGGCTGCGTATCGCAGCATTTATTTATGAGCGAATGAAATCGTTAAACTTACGTGGGCCACTGTATACTTCGACATGTTCCCTTCTACACTCCGAATTTCATTAAATTTGTTGCGCGCCGCTCAAGCGACTGCATTTCTACTTAAGACATGTCGAAAATCGAGTGTTTCTTGTGACTAGCATGAGTTCGCCGGTTATAAATCGGGACCGGACGATGTTGGTGTCGATAGGGATGAGCATGGGCCTGATGATCTCGGCCCGGCCCGGCCCACCAGATAGTCCGGCCCGGCCCGGCCCGGCCCGGCCCGGCCCACGCGTAAGATCCAGGCCCAGGCCCAGCCAGACCCATCCAGCTGCTCAATATGCAGGCGCGGCCCGGCCCGGCCCATCCCTCCCAAGTAAATAAGTACAGCCGTACTCGTAAGAACACTAAACTATGTAAGTTGTACATGTAGGTTAGAGTTGGGCGCGTATTTTTTCAAACGTATTTTTTCAAAAAAAATACACGTATTTTTTTTGAAAAAATGCGCCGCCGCCTATATCTTATTTTTAAAAAATACAGTCGTGGTCGTAATCGTAAGGTAGTAATCGTAATTTTGAGTCGTAAGACTGTTTTTTGTTGAATCAACCTACAATAGATAATAAACATTTGTTGTTAATCAATGTACCTTACATTGAACAGCATATATGAGAGTTGTGTAGTGGGTAGACTTACCACAATACGATTTGTTTGACATCACATTATTCTTACGATGCTTAGGTTTTGCTTACGTTATGTTTTGGACGCAGCGGACGCGAACCCAACAATTGGTTCTGCTAGCTTTTGCTATTGTTAGCTCGTCGCGTTCTTAGTGTCGCGTCGACCTGCTTCGCGTTCTTGGATGCGTGGCCCCCATTTCTCACTTTGTTGGATGCCAACCAAATCTCTTGGTCGCTCATTACTCCGCTTACGCACCACTCACCCACACACTCACCTCACACCCACACACACGCACGCACAAAACACTCCTACTCGTCTACTTGCGTGCTTGCACAGTTTTACAGCGTTCGACCTACTTTATGTACCGATTTTTAAGCTTTGGACACTTCGCTGATGGCTTGCTATGATGTATGGTACCTGTATACATACGTACTCTAAAAAATACAAAAGATACGGTTTTTTTTTAAAATACCGTATTTTTCAAAAAAATACGTTGGTCCAAAGTCAAAACGTATTTTTCCCAACTCTAATGTAGGTACGTACGCCAGGTCGCGTTTTTTCAGTACACATACACAGAGAATGGCTCTTCTGGCTTTACAGCTTACAACCATTTTTTTGGCCTCATGATTGACCGTGTTTGTCAATTGCAGTTGACCGCTCACAAAGGGTTTGTTGAGAAACAAGCTCGTTTCAAAAATTCAAACAAAAACATCGTTTCAAAACAAGCTCGTTCGAAACAACCGAGCTGGGCCGGGCCGGCCCAGCCCATGCTCATCCCTAGTGTCCATGTTCGGTGCCCTTGTCCGGGCATGGACACCGCCGGATCTTGTCTAGCAGTTGTACTTATATTTCCACAGCTGGCGAAGGTCGACGAACTGACCTGGCAGGTTGAGCAGTGCGTCGTTGGACTTCTCGGCGATGCGGGGCGCGAACTCGGGCACGTGAATGCGACTGATGGGGCTCCTGTTGGCGATGTACACGTCCACCTGGACGAGGTCGACCTCCTCCTGGGTCTGGACGTTGACGACGTGCTTGTAGACGCCGTGCTCGCGCTTCAGCACTTCCTGGTACGTTAGGGCGAATGTCACCTTCGCGTGCGGTGCCATCGCCACGCGGATCTCAAACTGGTTGGTGTCCCTGAAGGGAGGAGACGCGTGTTGTTGTATAGTGGACTTGCGTGCCACCCGGGCTCCCACCTCCTCTCGACCAGTCCGGCACTCAGTCCCTTGGTGACGGCATCGGTGAAAATGGTCGATGCCTGATTCTTCTCCTTGACTTCACCCACTGTGATCTCGTTCTCGATTTCCCTAGAACGTCAAGCAGAAATTGTGCAGACACAGAGAGCTGGTTTAGAGAGATCAGCTCTTCAGTTTTTTTATTTCATTTGTATTTCTTTTATTAAAGAATAGGCTACAAAATATAGGTTGTTGCATCCCATCGCGTCATGCGCCATTTTTTCTCGGATGGGGGTGCTATGTAAATACTTGAAAGTGGAGGCCGTACCTGCTTAGACCGTACGTTTTTAATGAGAATACGCATCGGCGGCTGTTGATATAATAGCGTAAAACCTATAATAAATGTCCCAGGCGAATACGACTTGGCACGCTGAATCGTGGTTTGTACATGTATTGGCGCTTGGTTTTTATGTAGTGAAAAGAACCCCATGCGTGGTCATTTTTAAAAAGTGGCAAATATGTTATGTAGCAAATATGTAAATCTGGGTATGTATGTACAGTGTATTATATATAGGTAGTATGGAGACGAACAGCGTGAAGTTCGAGATGTAAGCGTCTTCTGGTAGTACGGCCCTGAAAAGGACTTCTTCCGGATGGGCCTCGGTGTTCTCGACAAAGCTCTCGACGAGCGTCTCCGCAAATCTCGTGTAGATCTCTGAGCTGATCAGCAAGTGTTCCACCTTGCTTGCGTCCGCCCATGCTGCCAGTAGATAGAATAGCAGGAGTGTCGTGCGCTGCATGATTCGACAGTTCTCTCTCTGGATCTTGCTTTCTCCAAAGAAAAAGAGTGGAACAGCTGGAGGAGCGGCTTGTTGTGTCGCAGAATGTCAACTGTCGATGCCTAGAATAGCCACTCTTTCGAACTCTTGTAGGCGCAGTCAAAAACGGATTCGATTTTGTGTTCTGTAATCTGCATAGCTATGTAGGTATAGGTACATACCGTGATCCGTGATCCTGCAAAGCAGCCGGCCGCGTCAACAGCGTCCACGACTCACGACTCCCAACCTCTGCCGCTTTTTTCGCTGCCGAGCTTTACACAGCGTGCGTGTGCGCTCGTTGCCTTCTGCGCGGTCGAACTGACTCGAGAACCTCAACGGCCTCGCCGAGAGAGCCCAGTTGCGATTTATAGCCTGCCGCGGCGTCGCGGCCGACTCGCAGTCGCAGCCGAGGAAGGGGGCGGACGCTTGCAGCCGACCTACTGTTGCGTCGCCGACTCCAAGGACCGGTTTACAACGGCGCCGCCGCGACGACGGTGACGACGACGACGCAGAGGGCGACGGCCGACTGCGCGACTGACGAGCTCGATTCTCACCGAGCCGACGCTGCCGCAACAAGTTTTGGAACGTGCGCGCGTTGTCTCTACAGTCTCGATAATATAGCCTCTCAGATGATGTAGCTGTAGAAAAAGTGGGCGGTTTGGTGTACTAAAGTGGGTGCACTAAAGAGAAAGTGTCTGCAGAATGTACATTTAGCAGCAGTCAATATGACCAACTTGGTATGGCGTTCAATCAGCATTAACGCGGTTCTAAGGTGGTTGACAGGTCAAAGGTACCTGATATTGTCATTTCTTTATGGTTGACACACCATAGAAACTGTAGCTACTGTACCTAAGTTCTACAATAGTGTCCCCCATCCAATAGTACTCCCGTATAGGAAGTCTGAACCAATAGTACCCCCTCTCCAATAGTGCCCCCGGGGATAGAAGGTACTGAACACGAAAACGACGGAGTGGCACCCCCTCCCCTGGTATGCACCTCATGATAAGAGTGAATTAGTAGTTACGTTTATGTGGTGAATACATACAGTGTAGCTACACCCACTAATAATAGACGTTTCAGCGAATTTTAACGGCAAATCAACTACAAAATGGAGAGAAGTGGCCAAAAATGACAATCGGTACACACATTTTGACTGCAAACTTTGCTTTACCAACTAAACTTTTGAAACTGAATCTACATGTATAGTATAGTACCCCTCTCCAATAGAACTGCCGAGTAGCCGAGGGTTGAAACAATAGTACCTCTGTGCGGAACTTGAAAACTTGTCAAAATATTTGTACAAGTCAACAGCGGAAACCCACAGCGGAAGCGGAAGCAGCGCGCAACACAGGATGATCGGACAAATTCAACGCTGACGACGCATCAACAGCCTTCACGACTTCGGTACTGTCGCTGCCGAGCTTTACACAGCGTGTGCGCTCGTTGCCTTCTGCGCGGTCGAACTGACTCGAGAACCTCGACGGCCTCGTCGAGAGGGCCCCGTTGCGATTGATAGCCTGCCGCCGCGTCGCGGCCGACTCGCAGTCGCAGCCGAGAGCGAGGCGGACGCTTACAGCCCGCCTGCAGTAGTGTCGCGTCGCCGACTCCAAGGACCGCTTTGCAACGGCGCCACCGCGACGACGGTGACCCCCCTCTATAATAGGTAGGGAGGGAGGGAGGGGGGAGGGGAGGGAGGGAGGGAGGGAGGGAGGGAGGGAGGGAGGGAGGGAGGGAGGGAGGGAGGGAGGGAGGGAGGGAGGGAGGGAGGGAGGGAGGGAGGGAGGGGGGGGGGGGGGGAGGGAGGGGTACCAACGTACCGACCCATCCGCTTCGCTGGGCTGCTGCCGACTCCAAAGACCAGTTTACAATGGCCGGTGAAAACGACGGGCCACGGACGACAATTCCTAAACTTTACACGCGCGCGACGCGCGCTCTTAACCTCTTAACCTCCGCTCTATATGCACTCCTTGTAGAGTAAGTGGGCGAGCAGCATACCGTCAATTTACCACTATATTTTAACTTTAGGGAGGGAGGGAGGGAGGGAGGGAGGGAGGGAGTGAGGGGGGGGGGGGGGAGGGAGGGAGGGAGGGAGGGAGGGAGGGAGGGAGGGAGGGAGGGAGGGAGGGGTACTGACGTACCGACCCATCCGCTTCGCTGGGCTGCTGCCGACTCCAAAGACCAGTTTACAATGGCCGGTGAAAACGAGGGGCCACGGACGACAATTCCTAAACTTTACACGCGCGCGACGCGCGCTCTTAACCTCTTAACCTCCGCTCTATATGCACTCCTTGTAGAGTAAGTGGGCGAGCAGCATACCGTCAATTTACCACTATATTCGAACTTTAGGGAGAGAGGGAGGGAGGGAGGGAGGGGGGGGGGGAGGGAGGGAGGGAGGGAGGGAGGGAGGGAGGGAGGGAGGGAGGGAGGGAGGGAGGGAGGGAGGGAGGGAGGGAGGGAGAGAGGGAGGGAGGGAGGGAGGGAGGGAGGGAGGGAGGGAGGGAGGGAGGGAGGGAGGGAGGGACATGGGCACGTGCATGCATGCACGTGCACCGCCATGCATGCACGCGCACGCTCACTCGCACGCACGCATGCACGCACACATGCACACACACACGGACGCACCCACGCACGCACGCGCACTCATGCACGCACGCACACACACACACACGGACACGGACACGCACGGACGCACGCACGCACGCAGGCACGCACACACGCACGCACGCACGCACGCACGCACGCAAGCACGCACGCACGCACGCACGCACGCACGCACGGACTCGCGAGTGGGCGCACGCACCCATGCGCGTGTATGTGTTAGCGTTTTAGTGGTGCGTTGTTTTAGTTTTTCTTGGCATTGAGCACTGATCGTCAACGCATTTTAAACGTAATAAATGAAATATTGTGGTGCGTTTCGCCCGATCCAATGGCCCAATGAACTTGGATTTCCCCGAAAAAGAAAACGGCTGAAAACAATTGATGCGTCCGCGTCCGCTGCTGCGTCCGATGAAAACTTTCTTAATTTTAGGCTTTGCTTAGGCTTAGTCCAGACTTTGCTTAGGCTTTGATTTGGCTTAGGCTTATGCTTCGCTTAGGCTAAGGTTTCGCTTAGGTTTCGGGCGCAGCGGACGCGGACGCAACAATTGTGTTTTGCCAAAAAAAAAAAACGACGTAAGGAAGACTCAAGCCCAAGCCCGCCGAAAAACGCCCGCCCACGGCGCGCCGGAAGGGAATCGGAAGCGTCGGACAGCGATCCTAACTTAGAGCAGGTCCAAAGGCCTTGCACAAGCAGGCAGGATGAGAGCGCCACTTTGGCAAGTCGCTCAAAGAGGAAGAGAGGCCATTCACAAATTTCGACGAGTTCTACAGAGCGGTCAAGGAGCTTCAGAAGAAATGTATTATTTAGTTTTGCACTGGCGCTCAAATGTTGAGCAGTTCAATTATTTATAGCAGCCTACCGAGCAGTGGGCGGCGCATGCACAAGCCGATCGGGAAGCTGCAGCACTGCGCCTGCAGATCACGATGCATGAACATATGTGAGCAACCATGCAGATTACAAAAAAGCCAATCATTATTAGCTGGCTCTGAAGGGCTTATTAAAACAATTAGCCTGCCGCCACTAAATATGGGATTTATGGTGTCTGCTAAAGATGGTATAGTGCCAAATTTGTACTATCGAATGTAATGACTGGAGATGTAATGACGCATTAATAAAGCGTTACAACAAAAAAGGTAAACTGTTTTCCTGTATTGCAGAAGTGCATTGGTTGCATTGGTTGACTTCCTTTGGCTTTTGCTGCAGCACTTTACAGATTCGTCATTGTTGCTTTTCAACTGAGCATTTGCAGCATGATTTTATGACACATTGTATTGATGATGAGTCATCACAGAGGACATGAAAATATTAATATTGAACCACTTTTGGAGCACTTTGCAAGCAGGAGTCCTGAGTTGAAGCGGCTAGTACGGTAAAATGCACATTCTCTGGTGACTGGCTTCATGTCGACATGCAGAACTTTAATTGTGAATTTATGCTTACCTATTTCCTGGTTCGGCCATTCAAGACCAGTTACACACACATACCAATCGCAAAAAGCAAAACACTAAAAAATGAATTTTGTGAGCCCTGTTTGACAAAATCGACTATGGAGAGTTTCTTTTGAATCAGCGTTAGTGCTAGCCTAAGAAGCCAAATTTCGATGAAATAGAAGAAACGCTGGGCAAAATATCTGCTTTTAGCTGAACTTGTGATGGGTGTTTTTTTTTTACAAACTCCGAGCCATTCTTAACCAAGGTACCCCAGACAGTTCCTCACAGCCACTGCGTTGAAAGCCAGTATCCAATTCTGTGCGAAACTAATATGATCGGATAAAAACGATTAACCCATTTTGGGTGAAACCAATTTGGTTACGGACACCCACAGCGAGAAGCTCGAGATGTAGGCGTATTCTGGCAGCACGGCCCTGAAGGGCACTTCTTCGGGATGGATGGGTGCCGGTGTTCTCGACTTCGCTCTCCACGTGCGTCTCCGCAAATCTCGACAGGATCTCCGAGGACACGAGCAGGTAGTTCACTTGGCTCGCGTGCGCCCATGCTGGCAGTGGCAGCACACAGAGGAGCAGGAATATCGAGCGATTCATGATTCTTGCACTCGGATTCTAAGATTTGTCTTTTTTTTAAGAGAAAGCAATGCAGCGCAGTTCTGTTCTCCGCGAATGTCAACTGTCAACGCCAAGGCTTTACAGCTCTTTTTGAATTATAGTAAAGAAAGTTTAGCATGTCTCTCCATATGTTCTGCAGCAATAAAGTTAGGCATGATCCGTGGCAGAGCATTGAACATTTGTCCCGGAGCACCATACCGAACGCAAGCACCGGCCACGCATTCGCATGGCATTTACCATACGCAGACACGGACGCGTCTTGCACACGAATGCGCCAGTAGTAGGGGAAGGACCGGCTGTGACGCAAGACCGAGTATCTCGAGAAGTGTGGAACACGGAACGATATGCCCCTTGCGAGGCAGACGCATAAACAGTCTCACGAGTCACAAGTCACGACCCCTGTCCATACATGTAACCGGGTTTTTGAAGTGGGGGGGGGGGGGGGGTCTGAGAGACTTCTGGGGGGGCGTGGGGGGGGGAGGTACTCAGATTTGAAGAGGGAGGGGGTCCCAGAAGGGAAAAAAATGTTCCAAAATAGTGTCTAAATAGGCACTTTTCAGTCAAAAATTGGTCAAAAATGCCTTAAAATAGGCTATAAATAGCGTTATTTAGCTGTTTTAAGGCCAAAATACACTGAGAAAGGAAAAAAGTACACTACTTTGTACAATTGTTGGCAAGTTGGAAAACTTCAGGAAAATTCTGGGGGGAGGTCTGGGGGGGGGGGGGCTGGGTAGGGGTAAAATTCTGGCTGGGGGCGGGCAACCCCCCCCCCCCCCCCCCCCCCCCCAGGTACATGTATGCCCCTGTCCTGACTCCTGTGGTTTACACAGCACGTGGGCTCGTCGCGTGGGCTCGTCTGAAGCGTCGAGGAAACCGGAAAACGTCGTTGCTCGTGATGTCGGTCGCTATTTATGACTGTGCCGGTGCCGGTGTCAATATCAGGGTGTACGCGTCAGCGTACAACCCTAATATGTGACCACTTCTCAATGCGGGTTTTTGAATTTTCGATCGCCTATAACTTTTGATTGCCTGAACGGATTTCGACGCGTTATGGCGCAAATGAACCGCCTTCTTCTGGGGCATCGAATGCGCCATAACGCGTTTCCTTGCTTTACTGTAAGGGGTCAATAGTTCCAAAAATGTTCCAATTTTGTGGCTTTTTTTTTTTCATGTTCTCTGCCAGGTTTTTGGAGCGCCACCCGTGAACGGCTAAAGGTATCGATATGAAACTTGGACAGCATCTGCAGCTATTCCAAAGAAAATAGACGCCCAAAGGATTTCTTGATAGGCAGCTCCGATTTTGAGATATCGTCGATTTGGCGATTTTTCTTGGACATAGCCGCTTTTTCGGGTGGTTTCCACCAAGAGTAAAACTCCCAAAAGTGCCGAGTAAACCCCCAATTTTTTTTTTGATTTCCTTGAACAGTTTCTTATGGCAAGTCTATGCCAAGCCACTAAACCTAAAACTTGATTACTGATAATGAGATATTAGCTAATTAAAATTTTGGAAGAAATGTTTGTCCTCTATAGGCGCTTCAACCGTTGGTCTGAGAGGTTTGCTAAAATGGGGAAAGTTGATCGCCATGACCTGGAATAGACCCCTTTGAAAAAATTAGTCACCCCAGACGCACCAATATGTCTCTACGCTCTTGGGAAATTAGTGAAAAACGGCGATATTTCGGTGTGGTTAGCTCGGATCGCTTTGAGGTCAATAATAAAGTTGATCGCCAATCAGTGGGGAACATTTCATTCCTTAGGGCCAATGCGCTCCGACGCACCAAAATATTTTCACTTCCGGGAAAATCGCTATATCTCGATGTGGGTAGCTCAGATCACTTCGGCTAAAACACAAAAGTTGACCGCCTGCACGTGTAGATCATTTTGGTTCTTTACACCACTACGCTCCGACGAACCAATATGGCACTGCAGAAGTGCACGCACGCACGCACACCGTCAAATGGGCTGCTTCACAAGAAACTTGATGTGGGTAGCTCGGATCACTTCGGCTAAAACACAAAAGTTGACCGCCTGCACGTGTAGATCATTTTGGTTCTTTACACCACTACGCTCCGACGAACCAATATGGCACTGCAGAAGTGCACGCACGCACGCACACTGTCAAAATGGGCTGCTTCGCAAGAAACTTGATGTGGGTAGGTCCGATCACTTCTGCTAAAACACAAAAGTTGACCGCCTAGTCATGGTGATCATTTCTATACTTTACATCACTATGCTCTGACGCAGCAATATAGCACAACTGCATGTGCATGCACACATGCACATAATGTACATAGCACCTAGGTATGTACAATGTATCGTCATTACCGTATTTTGCATGCAGCTATTGACCCCTTCCCAAAAAAAAAACGTCTCGGTGTCGAGCGGACTCGATCGCGCCATCGTACGCGCATGTACGTCGGGCCATTCGCGAGTTGCTTTGCATTTATTTATCAGGGTGTACGCGTCAGCGTACAACCCTAATATGTGACCACTTCTCAATGCGGGTTTTTGAATTTTCGATCGCCTATAACTTTTGATTGCCTGAACGGATTTCGACGCGTTATGGCGCAAATGAACCGCCTTCTTCTGGGGCATCGAATGCGCCATAACGCGTTTCCTTGCTTTACTGTAAGGGGTCAATAGTTCCAAAAATGTTCCAATTTTGTGGCTTTTTTTTTTCATGTTCTCTGCCAGGTTTTTGGAGCGCCACTCGTGAACGGCTAAAGGTATCGATATGAAACTTGGACAGCATCTGCAGCTATTGCAAAGAAAATAGACGCCCAAAGGATTTCTTGATCGGCAGCTCCGATTTTGAGATATCGTCGATTTGGCGATTTTTCTTGGACATAGCCGTTTTTTCGGGTGGTTTCCACCAAGAGTAAAACTCCAAAAAGTGCCGAGTAAACCCCCAATTTTTTTTTGATTTCCTTGAACAGTTTCTTATGGCAAGTCTATGCCAAGCCACTAAACCTAAAACTTGATCTCGGCGTTCGCCTTGTCCTCTCTGAGCTGCTGCAGGCGCGTCGTGTCGAGAATGCGGTTGAGTTCCAGCGTCGCCTCGCAGCGCAACTCGTTGTTGGTCAGGTAGCGCAGGCGATCGCCGACAGTCCTGTAAACAAATGCACGACATGCACTATTCGAACCTGCCCAACTGCACCCCCCCCCCCCTTTCAAATATGCGACCTTGGGGAAATACCAGTGGTGGGGGGAGGTGGTTTGTTGGTGGTGGTGGGGGGGGGGGGGTCTCCCTCCAGGATTTTTGGATTTTGGCATCACTTTCAGCTACAAAATAGGCCCATACGCGCCCATGTGGGGGGATGTTGAGACTCATCATTCTGCAGGCACCCCCCCCCACCCCAATAGGTGCCAATTGAAATTTCGTTGAATAGAATCATTCCAAAATAGGGGACTTCACTTGATAAATCAAAACCATTAAAAAACCGCAGATATATATTTGTTTTACATTTCGGATAGTATACGTTATTATATTTACATTTAAAATTAAACTATAATGATGGTCGGGATCACATACCCCGCATATGAAGGTGTAGGGTGGGGCGGTCTCCCTCCAGGATTTTTGAATTTCGGCATCACTTTCAGCTACAGGATGGGCCCATACGCGCCCATGTGGGGGGGGGGGGTTTGGGACTCATCCCTCTGCAGGCACCCCCCCCCCATTAGGTGCCAATTGAAATTTCGTTGAATAGAATCATTCAAAAATGAACGCAGATGAATGAACAGAGGAACGCAGATGGCGTCGGCGATGTCGGCGCAGGCGTTGAGCTTTGCCTTTGTAGAGACTGTAGAGACTTCGGTTCTTGTAGAGACTGTCGCGCTTGCCCCAGGGCGGCGGCTGCCGCTTCTCCGCGTCCGTCAGCCCCTCTTTCCCCTCGTCGCCGACTTCAAGCTTCGCTGACGCCAACGACGTCTGCGTTTTCAGGGCCTTTGTGGCACTAAAAATCTCCCAGAACTCATTTCTCACAAAGCTAGGACCGAAAAATTTAAAGCACGCACTTTCCTCAGCTTTCGCCATCTGCAACTTTCCTCGTTCCAAAGTCAAGAGAGAAATGTCGATGGTTTAACATACAAAACGAACAAACTGACACCGTTGTTCTTTCAATTTTTTGAACTGACACAAATGACACCCGCGACGATCAATTGTTGGCATGTTCGTCAATATTTTGGTATCCGAACAAGCGGAAGTATAAATTGCAATTTGTCATTTTGTGTCATTTATGCAAATTCTGTCAGTACGAGCAAAAAATAACGGAGTATAAACCCACCTTAAAGGCGCACAGGAGGTGCACACGCACGGGCGTGCGTTCGTGCGTGCGTGCGTGCGTGCGTGCGTGCGTGCGTGCGTGAAAACGCACGCAACTGCAGAAAAGCCATGGAGGCTCAAGCTCTCTTTTGGAAGGATTGGTTGCACGACCACGAGAGGAACGTGGGGAAGTGTTTGTGTGATGCCGAACACATCATTCTGATGGGGTGTTGCCGTATTTGGTGTCTCTCCCCTATCGTATTCTCTGCTGTTAAGGACTTGTTCCATTTGAGTCTGGCCGGAATGACGAGAGCGTTCCAATGGATGGAGAGCTAAAAGGCTCATAAGACAAGTGTCGAAGCTTCAAGAAGTATATTGAGTGGGCCACCGCCCCTATGGGCCATTTGCTGCGGACCATTGTTTTTGAGTGCAAAGAGAACGCGGCTTATTCTGCATTAGACTAGTCTCTTCTAGTCATCATATGAAAACACAGTACGTACTACGTACATAGTGGCGTGGACACCCACGTGAAACACGTGCCTACTCACGCGACACCTTGTGGACACCTGTTGTCTGCTCCTTGGACCTATCCTGCGTCGTCAGGCCAGGCGGCGTGGGGGTGGGTACCAGGCCCTTTGCGCAGTGAGAGACTGTTCGTGACACCAAGTCCAAGTAGCCTAAATTCTCACCTATTGCTTTCACTGTCGTCCCGATTGTAGTAACTGGTGTAACTGTTGTACAGGTATATGTACGTGTACTTCAACCTTTCACGTGCGCGAGCACGTGCATCACGTGGGGGGACACGACCAGTGTGCTCTACGCGGCTGTCAACGCCAGCCGCGAATCTTATCTTTGTAGGCTGCGTTCCCCTTGCCTTAAACTGATCGTCTGAGGCCCTCGGAGCGACAGTTGCGAGAGTCGATTTTATACGTGAAGGAAGGATGCTTCTGTACCTGCTGCTTGCCATCCTGTCCGCCTATTTGTTCTACTTCTATTTCTGGAAGCGTCGACACTTGCCCCCGGGCCCCCTTCCGCTGCCCATCGTGGGCAACGCTTTGATGCTAGCCGGAAAGACGCCTGTGGACCAAGTCTACAGAAAATTGGAGAAACGGTTCGAGCGAGAGCTAGTACCTCTAGGCCTCATATCAGTTCAATCGTGTGCCACTACCGTAGGTATTTTTAAAGCGAGTCCCATTGAATCGGCTCGAGAATCATAAAATACAGCTGGGATTAGACAGAAGGCCGTAAATCCGTAAGAGACTGTAGAGATGAGCTAGGTATACATTCCAAGGTGATTTTTGTTTGGCATATGGCGCATCATTACTGCACGCATGAAATGAACCAGTATTTTGTGTGAGAAATACATGTTTAATGCAAATTAACCGCCCATGCGCAGATCACAATACTATTGAACCCAGCCATTTTGCGTCACCGACAAACATCCAGTTTAGATTTGGGTCCATTTATACCGTCAACACTCTTGGGACAGACATGGTGGTCGTGAACGACTGGGAGACGATCAAGGAGCACTTCATCAAGAATGGACAAGCCTTCGCTGGGCGGCCCATCGACAACTTCGCCTTATTCAATGAACTTTTGAGAGGTGGTCGTGACATCAGTTTGCTTACTATCACTCACGCCCGCTTTTGTGGTGGGATGAGGCTAGAGAAGGGTACAAATTCCTCACAGAAGACTCTCTAAAACAAAATTGGATATGTAATAATATGTGTGTATATATGTGTAAACAAGCTGGGTCATTGACAACCTAGTGGTAGAAAATCGGCACGATTAGAGGGCTGTGGGTTGGAAGGGTGCTCTGGTAGAAAACCAAACTTTTTGGTTAGAGCTTGGTCAAAATACGCAATAAATGCCACATTAAGCGACACTTACATTTACCTCATGCCGCTCAAAGCCCAATTTCGTAGCCAAAATTACTCGGTAAACAATGCAATATGAACATTTTGACGTGCTATTTTTTTGGAAAAAAAAAGTTTTTATCTCACAAGGTAAGGGAACACTTAATTAAGTCGGCCCATCGCGTATTTAATGGACGCAGTAACAGATCACAGCAATGCTTTGCCGCTACACTTCCAGGTGGCTATTACGGAATCATCTCCATCGATGGGGAAATGTGGAAGGAGCAGCGGCGATTCGCGCTACACACTCTCAGGGATTTGGGATTCGGTGAGTCGAAACCCCCAATCCAATGCAATCCAGTTCCAATTCTATCTGAGTTGCCCGACAGTCGACAAGCTCTGGCTGGCTGCCATTGTACATGTTGCCCCTTTGAAGTTGCATTTTATTCGGTTTTAGGCAGAAGCCTCATGGAAGAGTATGTTTTGGATGAGCTGAGCCACTTTACACGCGCCGTGGAATCAATGGCCAGGGAAAACAAGGGCGTTATCGATCTAAAAGTGCCAATCCAAAACTGCGTTGGCAACATCATCAACTACGTTGTGCTGGGTTCTCGCTATGATGACGTGAGTGAGCCAGATCGCTTTCTGTACCTGCGCGCGCAGATTCGCAATTTCGCATGCGCCTAGTTATGTACCTCTGTCTAGAATGGCGAATCGGTTCAAAAGGCGAGAACTGCCATGGACGAGTTCGCGTCCGGCCTCAGCAGCGATTGGCGCGCGCTGCTGCTCCCGTATCCTTGGAGTCGGTACTTGCCCTTCATGCGCAGCTGCTACGCAATCGTGGAGCGCACAAGGTCCCAGTTCTATGCGGTGTTTGAGCCGCAGTTGACGGCCATCGAGCGAGCGGTCAATGGCGCGTCTGGCGATGGCGCTGAGGCGAAGTCACTGTGCGAGGCCTACATCCGGCGTCTGGCGGCGATCGCGGCTGGCAAGGCGGAGCGCGGCTTCTTCGACCGACCGCAAATGCTGGCCACCATTTTCGACATCTGGGCGGCTGGCTTCGACACGACCGTCACGACGCTCTACTGGTGCTTCCTCTACATGATCCACTATCCGGAAGTGATGCGGCGCTGCCAGGCGGAGATCGACGAGCGACTGGGCAGGGAGACGCCCATCAGGATGGAACACAAGAAGGATCTGCCCTTCACCACTGCTACTGTCAACGTGAGAGAACCGTCCGTCTGGCGCAGGATGCGAGCGGAACCAAGACGCTTCACGCCGCTGAATTGTTCAGGAGCTGCAGCGTTGCGTTAACCTCGTCCAGTTGAACGTGCCGCACACGTGCACGGAGGACGTGGTCGTGGGCGGCTACCGGCTGAAGAAGGGCACGACGATCGTGCCGCAGATCTCGGCCGTGCTCATGGACGAGCGCTTCTTTCCAGACGCCGCTCGCTTCGACCCCACCAGACACCTGGAAGAGGACGGAGTCACGCCCAAGAAGGTTCTCCGGTTGTGATGACCGTCTCGTGTCGCGCCCCTGCGCACACGGCAACGCGCCTCTGCAGTGCGAGCAGCTGGTGCCCTTCTCGGTGGGCAAGCGTTCCTGTCTGGGCGAGAGTCTCGCTCGCATGGAGCTCTTCATGGTCTTCGCCAACTTCCTCCGCCAATTCTCCGTGGAAAAGGCACCCTTCGAGCCAATGCCCAAACTCGAGTGCACCCTGCCAGCGCTGCCCGTGGCCATTCCCTACACCTGCCTCGTGCAGCCCAGAACCTGAAAAAGAAATGCCCGCCCGCCTACGCGGGCCCAGAGACAGAGAACTTGAGGACCCGTTAACGTAGAGAGTAGAAACAAGCAACAATTGTACCAAAAAGTCCACCGCCTGCAATTCGAAAATCCTGGCTACGATTCTGGATACACCCAGTACTAGGAGTGGAATCTTTTAGTCGTATACTTACGCTGTTGTGTGATCACTATTTACTGATAGACACTGATACTCTGTTCTCTCCGATGGTGTCTCTGATCTTGTGTACAATTAAGTCTAAGTGAGAACTCTTTTCACAATGACAAGTGCCGCATCACTTGGTTAAACTGCGCGCTAGCCTAAACTGCGCGCTAAACGTAAAACGAAAATGGTTACGCTTAAATGCAGCACACGTTAAATGCAGCACATGTTGTATATGATAAAGAATGCAAGCAGGTAAAGTATGCAGGCAAGTCGACTTTCGCTGCCTAAGCCTAAGACTAAGCCTAAGCTAAAGCCTAAGCAAAAACCTAAGCCTAAGCCTAAGCAAAGCCTAAGCCTAAGCTAAAGCCTAAGCAAAAACCTAAGCCTGAGCCTAAGCAAAGCCTAAGCCTAAGCAAAAAACTAAGCCTAAGCAAAGCCTAAGCCTAAGCCCAACCTTAAGCCAAGAAAAAGCCGCGGAAGTCAACTTGCTTGCATACATCACTTGCTTGCATGCCTGCATCCTTTATCACATACAACGTGTGCTGCATTTAACGTGTGCTGCATTTAACTGACACCCTAAACGTAAAACGAAAATTGCTTTAAAAGTCTTTAATGGAGAGACAAGAATAAGTATCGCCCCACAATAACGAAGGCCCCGTGCATATGGTGCTTGTATGATCTCGCGCACCTCATCCCGACCCCAAACTTACACCGCGACCTTGCGCTTCGTCGCTTTGCTTGTTGTCGCGACTCTGATGCGATGCAGTTTAATTTGCACACAGAAAAACACGCTATTCGGCGAAGGATAAGCTTGTCCCGATGTGTCCCGCTGTGTCCCCCTAGGAGTTGAAACTCGACATTATGCGTATGGTGCATATCGGAAAAGTTTTCTCATTTCTTCAGTGTGTGCGATAGCATGGCTTTGCAAGCTTTACCAGTAGAAGTCCAGCGGTTCATTCTTAAGGAACACTTTACTTTGCGTGAAATCGCGTCGCTCCAGCTCGTCTCTCGCTTATGGAACAGCCTCTTTCCCACCAAACATCAATGGACAGAGCCTTAATTCTACAGAAGTTTACATTGTTATTCGTGGAAGGACGGTCGAAACTCGGTTTAGATTGGAAAATTTGCAAGGATGCGTATCGAAACTAAGCTGTTCATTCACAAAAACCGTAGTCCGTCAAGCTGCGAAGAACCTTTGCGCTGAACAAACAGCAAAAGACAAACTTCGCAGATTCATCGGTTAATGTCAAGGTGGTGTGCAGAAACTGAAGATTGACGTGCATTTTGGAAATGAAGAGAATTCTTGGAATAGAAAAGCGTTTGAAGTTGCTTGCCATGTCCTCAACAGATTTCTCGATGTTCATGTGAATACATGGTTTGTGATGATTATTTTACGTTGTTCAACTCAAATATTACCTACTTCATTTGGACTATTGTCCTATAATGAGCCCCAATTGTCCTCCTTCCAATGGAGGCCTTTCATTCAGTTTATGAGACCCCCCATACTTGACACCCTACTGAATGAGCCACCATCTAAAATCATACCCACTTGACTTTGGGTGGTTTCTGGGGTGGTATATTTCGGTTTTTCAACCTGTTAAGTGCTAAAAGTGAGTACATTTTAGTTTTTGAGTGTCAGTCTTATATTACCATAAACAGCTAAATAACTCTATTCAGGCTCTAATTTGACCATTTTGGACCATCAAGTAGTACCTTTAGACGCGCTATGTTGGTGAACATAAGGTGGGCAAGTGTGTAGCGCAATTGTACACAGATGTATACAGGGAGGGGGGGGGGGTATCTAGGTAAACGAAAACGATGCTAGACCCACTCTAAAACTCGGTTGTTTAGTCGCCAACTCAATGAATTTATCTTCTCCACAAGTGAATTTCACACGACAATTGTGGAGGAGAACAACTTATTGTGGACTCGTGTGAACCGACTCGCCAGTCACAGCAATGCGTGCGCTATAGCGTTCTATTGCAAGTGCAACTCAGACTGGCCCTGCCCAATTTCTGTCACACGGTTGCTGAAGCTCACGTCCTTTCCGAATTTCCCTTTCAATACTCTGAACCTGGGTTCCGTGGCATCAAGAGACTCCATATGGCAGTGTATTACGAGCCCTTAGAAAGTGACGTTGTGCTGCCAAATCTCACTCATATTCGGCTGTGGCTCGTCTTGGAGATGGTTCCTCACGACAGAGCCCCGCTTCTGTGCTTGGATAGAATGGCTCCCAATCTTGAGTCTCTCTCAGTCAGTACTTTGGGTCT
The DNA here is from genome assembly GCA_030248085.1 of Paralinhomoeus sp. GSCO2_6. Lineage (NCBI taxonomy): Eukaryota > Metazoa > Nematoda > Chromadorea > Monhysterida > Linhomoeidae > Paralinhomoeus > Paralinhomoeus sp. GSCO2_6. The sequence goes on from JASAMY010003486.1 coordinate 50,569, forward strand.
GGACTTTGGAGAGCACCAGTCAAGTCACTTCTCTTATGGGGCATTTCTTGCATCGGCTCTGAGGCTGCGCCAACTGCTCGTCGAGACAGTGTCTTTGTACAGTGCCGGTCCCTCTTCCATTCCAGCTATGCAGTTGGCTGAATGGAAAGGCAGCGCGCCGCTGCAGCTCCAAGTGGCTCACTCTGCACAGGGCTTATTCCAGCCACACACTTGCATTGTTGGAAATGTCCAAGTACTGAATTCGGCAGAAAAAGCCATGGAGGCTCAAGCTTTCTTTTGGAAGGATTGGTTACACGTCAGTCAGTGACAGAACGTGGTGATCAAAACAAGTTGGTGGTTGTTGGCGTTGCCACGTGATGGTGTATCTTGGAGGCTTGGATAGGTGGAGTATTCGCTGACTCGATGAGCTACCAATGCGGCTATTTTTTCGTTGCTTTATGCATACCTGTGCTGTAACCTGGTCTGGCCGTTTGGGGGCGGGGGCAAAAAAGTGGTTGCAGCTGAACATTTTTTTACTTGCTGTAAATCCTCCAATAGAGCGCCCCTCCATTAGTGCGATGGGTAAGGAGAGGTTGAAAGTATAGTGCCCCCTCCAATAGTCCCCACAGCGGTAAAGGGCATAGGTGTGGTGTGCGGGGTCTTCATACCTGTAACGGGGGGGGGGGGAGCTTTGGGGCCCCCACTATTATTCAACACCCACCAAACACCCCCAAACCACCCCCCAGAATTTTCCCAAAGGATTTTCACCATGTCTAAAACGATAAAAGTGAGTAAACGTTGGTGTTTTTCAGTGCTTTCCAGTGTTGTATCACCATAAAACAGCTAAATAACGCTATTTAGAGCGTATGTATACTCATTTTGACCAAAAAATACAAGTATAAGTAAACAAATGGCCAGCTACCCCCCACTTATTGCTACAGACCCTCCCCCCAAGAATTTGGCCATTTACAATCAATCAATCCCTTTTATTGATGGACCAGCCGACAGGTATGTATTGGGGCCCTCACCACCCCCCCCCCTCCCCCCACTGGCCATAGTCGGCCCGCTTTTGCGGGAGCAACCACCCCCACTCTCCCCCCCCCCCCCCCCCCCCCCACTAGCCATCGCCGTCCTGGATAAATTAAACGGTAACTAATTAATGTGTGCACCCGTTTTACTGAAAGCGTGCACCCCGATTACTGAATGGGTGCACCCCGATTTATGAACGCGTGCACCCCAATTTATTAATGAGTGCACCCTTCAGATTTATGAATGGGTGCACCCAAAATTTATGAATGCGTGCACCCAAGTCGGCATTGCATGGGATGGTTAGCACGTGATCTGCTGTCATCGACCAGAGCCGACTGTTGCAGCGAAAATTCAAACGCAGTGACGCAGTCAAGCGTGGCTACTGACCACCAATCTTATCGTTCAAACCATCTATACTACGGGAACATGCTGGGCCCGTATTCATAAACATAGTAAATACTAATTACTAGGGTAGTTGCAACTTCTTACTAGGTAGTAGGATGCGGGTGGTATTCATAAACGTAGTATATACTTTTTACTACGTAGTTGCAACTAGTTAGTAGGTAGTAAAACTAGGGTAGTTTTTAGCAAGCTCAAGGGCTTGCTAACTGGGGGTAGTATCAACTTTTCATGAGCACTTCCATCGATTTTGATTTTTGTAAAGAGCCAAACCGTACAATTTGATACAGCGGTCCGTCTGTCGCAGAATTCGTGCGCGTCTCACAACCAGGGTTGCATAAAAAAGTTCAACAAAAACAAAAAAAAAACAACTTTTTTTTTAAACTGTGCAACCCTGCCCACAACTCTACAAGCGTTCGAACGTCAGGTCGTTCTCTACATCGCGCAGACAGCGGCCGAAGTGAAAAACCGCCCCCCCCCAACCCCCCCCCCCCCCCCCCCCCCCCCCCCCCCCAAAAAACCTCAAACTCCACCACCCCCCCCCCCTCAGCCCCCCCCTCCCCCCCCCGCCCCCCTCCCCCCCCCCCCCCCCCCCCCCCCCCCCCCCCCCCCCCCCCCCCCCCACCAACCCCCCCCCCCACGCCCCCCCCATGCACGCACACCCACCCCCCCAACCTCCAACAACATTTTTTTTTTTTTTTTTTTTTTATTAAAAAAAACCACAAAAAACTAAAACAAAAATATAAAAAATAAAACAAAAAAAAAAAAAAACTATAAAACTGAACCCTCCTCCCCCCTACTTTTTTTAAACACACCCGCACCCCACACGAATTCACCACCCCAGCAATTCACCACCCCCCCCTTTATTTTTTTTTATTTGCTCCCCCTCCCCCCCCTTCTCCCTTTACCCCCCCCCCCCCCAAAACCCCCCCCCCCCCCGCCCGCGCCGGCCCGCCCGCGCGGAAACGGTAGTCGGCCCAGCAGCATCGGCAGCAGCAGCCACTTTGCGCATCGCCATGGCGGTCTCTTCAGCAGCTCGCTCTTGCGCTTCGGCCGCTCGCTCTTGCGCTTCGGCCGTGCGCAGCTGCTGCTGCAAGACGCGGAGACGGAGCGTGGTGCTTCTTGACGAAGTGAACACCATTGACGAAAAAGACGGCATTATCGCTTCACCGCGTCGCAGACGGAAACGACTGACTGACTGACTCGACTGAGAATGCTAGGTATGTCTCTAAATGGTGCACGGCGTGCACGACGTCGTAAACATGAGCCTGTACCTCCTGTTGAACAGCGGGCAGCAGCAGCGAGATTGCCAGATCGCGATAACGACCGACCCCACTTTCCCGTCCTTTCCGATTGCGAATCTGTGGTTTTACAGAGAGCGGCCGCTTTCTCCTCTTGACGGATTGACCGCTTCTCCGCCTGCCTCTCAGTAGCTGCTGCTCGTCGCACTTACGGCGGCGTCGTAATGCATTCGAAAATGCGCGCACAATCTCTCTGTTCATGCAGCATCGCTGCGAGACCGTGCCTTTATTCGGAGGTAGTGAGTAGTTGCAACTACCTAGTATTTTCTACAGTTAGAACTTGTTTATGAATACCAACTTTGAGAAAGTTCTAACTATAGTTGCAACTACCTAGTATTTTCTATAGTTGCAACTGGGTAGTAAGTACATTGTTTATGAATACGGGCCCTGGAATCGCAGCGGGGCCTTCCTTCCTCTTTGTTTCAATACCTGCCTTCCTTCCGTCTATCCTCTCTCTTGTCGCCGTCCATCATTCGTCTTGCTCTTCCGGCTTTGATTGCCCCACCCCATGTTGCCAGAGTGGGCGTTTGTCCGGCGCCTCGCGGACTCGTCCGCTGATGGCGTCAACGCCGTCAAAGCCGAGTTCGCCGTCGCTCAGGGGGTGAAGCGCCGCAAGGAGACGCGCAGCTCCGTAAAGCACCTGCACTTCTGCAACAGCGGAAGCTCTTCAGCTGTCGTTTCGAGCTCCTCTTCGAGAACATCGACGGCTGCATCAGCGTGTACACTAAAAACGAGCATTGCCACGATTTCAGCAAGTCGGCAGTGGGCCAGCTGTCATTGCAGTCTCGTCAGTGGCTTGACTCGGTCAGCACGCATAACACAACCCTTACTGCATTTGTCCGTTAAATGTATATGCTGCTTTTAGAAGATTGAAGTGGGAATACCCCCCAGTCAAATTCAACGACTGATGGCTCGAGAGCACTTGTCCGTTGCGCCGAGTCGAACCATCTACAACAGGGCGGCGTACGTTCGCGCGCGCAAATCGGCCAGTGGAGCTCGCGACACCATGAACTCCGCCGAGTTCTTCGAGTGGTGTTCCGCTAGAGTTCTGCCGATCGACGACGACGCCCCGTTCGTCGTCGCCTTTGACGCCTCTCCACAGCAGCCCTTCGTGCTCCTCTCCGCCCGTCGTCTTCTCTGCCGCCTCGCGTCGACAGGCTTTCTCGCTGTCGACGCTACGTACAAAGTCACGAAGCAGAGGTACCCTGCTGTCGTCCTGGGCACCTTGGACTCGCACAAGCGCTTCACTGCCGTCGCGATGGGGATCGTCTGGTCCGACGAATCGGGCGACGTTTGGCAGGCTCTGCTAGAGCACCTGGTGGAGGCGCTCTGCGAGCACGCAGGGGGCTGGAAAGCCGGCGTTTCCGTCAGGGTCATGGCTGATGGCCACCTCGGCATTTCCAACGCGACCCAGCGCGTCCTGCCTCAGGCGCTCCGTCTGTACTGCTGGGCGCACGCGATCCGTCGCATGCGCGACAACCGCGAGAAGTCGCCCCAAGGCGGTCAAGACGAGCACGGCCGCGTCCTGGCTCGAGACGAGGCCTGGAGCAAGATCGTGCGCGCCGACATCCAGGAGCTGCACATGGCGCCAACCAGAGCCTCGTTCGCGGCCGCTGCCACGCTCGCGCTGCAGAAATGGCGTCAACGCGGCTTCGACCTGTTTGCCGACTACTTTGACGCTACCTACGTCAGTGGCGCCCGGGACTCTTGGTTCGAGGGGGCGAGTCCCCTCGATCCCTCCACCAACAACCATCTGGAGCGATTCAACCGAACCATCAAAGACAAGTACACGCTCCGAGAGCAGATGCCTCTACAAAGGTTTTTGACAACGATGCAGGTAAAACAAATGTAGCACGGTTTGCCACAGACAAACAACTCTGTGCATTTGTGTTGTAGGAAATAATTGCCGACGCCTGCACCGCACCGGAAGCGCTTCCGCCTCAGCGCTTCTCTGACGCGGACGTGCAGAGCGGATGGCAGTGGGCACAACTGCAGCGGACTGTGCTCGAGAACGAGAACGACCAGACGTCCCTCATCGTGGAATCGAGCCAGCCCACCATGGACTACACTGCCTTCCTGGAGCAGTTGGAGCACGGCGGGTGGGCCACGTTCGAGCAGTGGAAGGCGTGACGAAGCAGCTGGCACATCGTCACGCGAGAAGTCGCTGGGCCGTCGTGGTGCACGTGCCACCAGTTCCTCAAGCACAAGTGCTGCAAGCACGTGGTCGGGCTCGAGATTCGCTACTTCGATTTCGACGTCCCACAGCGACTGCGAGCAGTGCCGTTCGGGAGGCGACCGAAGCGCGGCCGCCCGCGCAAAGCCCCGCCAGCGCTGCAGCGGTCTCCCTTGTGAACAGCTCCTTTGATTAAATCCCTTGAATCCGCCGCGTCTGTCGTGTCTATCTATCGTCTTGGCATCCGTCCATCGGTTATTCGGTTGCGTTGCTAATATGGGTATGACGCTAGCGCAATTTCGCTTCCATTAGATACAGTGTGCAGTGAACGCTAAGTGCTTGCGTGACGTTTAATACAAGATGTACATAGAGTGCGAAACAAACCTGGGTGCACTGATTCATAAATTTTGGGTGCACCCATTCATAAATCTGAAGGGTGCACTCATTAATAAATCGGGGTGCACGCATTCATAAATCGGGGTGCACTCATTCAGTAATCGGGGTGCACGCTTTCAGTAAAACGGGTGCACGCATTAATAATATTCCAAATTAAACCCCCGTCCATATTTTGAAAAAATGTGGTAAAGTTCCGTGTTTGTGCCTATTTAGACCCTGTTTTGGTACATTTGTCCCTTCTGAGTGAAGTGAGTGAGTGCCCTTCAGAAGTTCTGACACTCCGTCCCCTTTCAAATCTGCTTACATGTATGGTCCAACCATACCTGTGACTGGTGGTTCCCTCCCCCCAGGTGCTGGGATTAACCCTACTCACACCCCCCCCCCACCCAGAATTTGTTGGGAACTTTCTACTACCCACTGAAACGGAAAATAAATGGTTTGTATGTACAGTGTTTTGAGCTAAGGTCGACCAAAAAGTACCTATATTTTTCTCCCCAGACCCCCAAGCCCAGTTTTCAGCCCACCCCCCAAAGGTGCTCGAAGCCTCCCCCAGGTGCGATTCCCGGTTACATGTATGGCTGCGAGAGCAGTGAACGTGGATAGGATTCCGTTGTCCGATCCGGATAGGCTTGGCATGGCAGGGAGGTACGACTTCGCAGCAAAGTCTTCTCAATTTTTGCCACGGTAAAGGACTTTCAGAGGACCTCTCAATTTTTGCCACAGCGAAGTCCTCCGCATTTTTGCTGCGAATTGCGAAGTCGTCCATGATTTCAGTCTGGAAATTTCTGGGCTGTGCCCATCTATGCGTCCGTTACTATGCAAGCATGCGGATTCCTCGATCGTGACTGAAGCGGTGGTACAGGACCGCGCCGAGGCTATTGCGGCGAGTGCCGAACAGGGTCCACTTTCCAACAGATCACTTTGGATTGGATTCACAAGCAAATACTACACACCAGAGTGCAACACGGGCAACAATGCCCACAGAGATACGGTAATCGATTTCCCAGATCAGCATTTGATCATATCTGCAATGACCTCGCCTTGAGGCTGCTCCACCACTTGCTTCGTGACGGTTAGCAGCTGCTGCTTGACCGCATCTAAACCGAAAGCGTTACACGAATAGAGTTACCTTGGCAGTACACACCGCGTCTTTGAAAATCGATAAATATCATAAGCCATTTTGAATAATTAGCTACCGTACAAAACTCGTCCAGGCCGGACGAGCAAATATTTGGGTGGGCGTCAACCCACCGCTGAGTTGTCCCCTGGTGAGTACGGAGACGGAGTGCTGCGCTGCGCCCTTGACGGCCGGCATCATGCGCGTGAAGGCGTCCGGGAGGGAGCCACCCGCCGACATGAGGAGGACGAACTTGCGCCGCCGGGAGCTGCCCATCTCGCGCATCAGCGTGATCATGTCGCCGCCCTTGCCGCTCGTCCGCGCCAGCAGCGCCGACCGACGCACGTCCAGCTTCGCCTGGCCGTCCGACAGCGAGTGCAGCCGCGACACCTCGCTGAAAACTCGCACGTGCGTGCTCGTTCGGGTGCAGCTCCACGACGCCCACGCACCCGTCCTTGTGGAGGGCGAAGATGGCGTACTGGACGCTGTCCACGTCGCCTCTGGCGGCCAGCTCGTCGAACAGGCGCGAGAGCAGCGCCCTGTTGGGGAAGAGCGTCTGGAGGGTGCTGCTGTCCAAGATCACAAAGATGTCGACGTTGCAGCCGGCGGCGACTGAACGAAAAAATGCAGCTCGCGAATACAAATTGCTAAAACCCTCATTATGCTTACCAGGAGCAGGGGAGTCAATGTCACCCGTCTGTCCATCTCCCATCGATGCTGAAAAATGGTATTTAGAGTATTTAGAGTTTTATTGAAATTGAAATTTGTGCAAAATTCACACCTTGCGGCCTGCCTCGCACTGGACCCGACTTGCTGTTCTTCTTTTTGATGCCAGCCTCGTCCAGCAACATCGTCTGCTGTGTCTGGCCGGGAGGCACAACTACCATTGACGTCATCTCGGTCACGAAACCGTACTAAAAGAAAGATTAAAACTAAATTTTAAATTCAAGCAAAATGCTTTACCTTGAGACTGAGTTCCATAGCTCGGCGGCGATTGAAGTCGCGCTCGTCGTCGGAGAACGCGGCTATCTCGAGCAGCTTCTTGATATTCTTGTAGGCCCACATGCGCTCGATAAAGCCTCCCACCTCAAATAAATTTCACAAATTAGCCAGCTTAGTCGTTGGTGCACTTTTGTCAGTTTGAATTGGGCGCCTACAGTGTTCGAAGGCAGCGGCACGTGCTTAGAGCCCGACGTGCTGCCCTCATCGGCCTGAGGGTCGCAGAGAGGGATGGTTCGCGGCTGGAGGGGCAGCTTGCCGTTCTTGAACGGCTTTGCCGGCATCGGGGTGAAGCAACTCGCCTGCGCGTCGTCGGACAGAGCCTGAAACCATTGGCCGTAGATAGAGAGAACTGAAGGTCCGTCCGTCCCTCAGTCCGTCCCTCCGTCCGTGCGCTCACCACGAATCGGCGCCTGCGCCGTCTCTGCGACTTGGCCGAGATGATGGCGGCGACTCCGCTGGACGCGGTGTCCGACTGGAGTTTGCCGACGGTGACGACCTCGGTGCCGTCGTAGTAGATGTTGGCGTTGTCTTCGACCAGCGAGCTCACGTCCACGCCGCCGCTCACGTAGCGGATGTTGACATTGCGCAGCAGCGGCGTCGCGATCAGACTGTAGAAACCTGTTGGGGGTGCACATATCGCAGTACCGATAGATCAATTGTCACCCGCGCGCGCGCACGCACCCTCGAGCTGCTGTGGCGCGTCCGCGTCCTCATAGATATAGCGCGCGAGGCCGTCGTTGTCGGCCGCGAGACGCTTCAGCAGCTTGTAGTCGGCGTCGGCGCCGAACGCGATGCCGTGGATCGAGAAGCCTGCACGTAGACACAGCCAATAGTAGTCGTAATTAAATTTGAATTCGGCGGCTACCGTACACGTACCGTCGTATTGGTTCTTGCGCGTCATGGTGTCGACGATGACGTCCGGGTCCTTCTCGCCCACGGTGGGCTGGCCGTCGGTAAGGACGATCATCATCGACAGGAGCTTGTTGCTGCGATCGTCTTTCAGTAGATCGTAGGCCTCGTTCATCGCGCCAGCGATGTTCGTGCCTGCAGTAGAGCAGAGCCGTTGTCGCATGGTGTGCGCCAGCGACAGCGCATGTGCAATGTCCAAGGAAACATGTAATGGCCATGGAAATTTTCTAGCGATGTTTTAGAAATTCTTCCACATCGTTGTGAACGCGTGTGCCGCTTGCTAGTTCTCCACGCAGGACCAGGAGCAACGTACCTCCCTGCGCCGCGGAGTTGTCGACGAAGGTAGCGGCCGACTCGATGTTCTCACCGGTGGCGCGCTGCGACGTTGAGCGCCAGGGCGTCACGTCGTTGCTGAAGAGCAGCACGTTGAAGAGGTCGTTGGGGTCCAGGTCCGTCAGGATCACGCCCATCGCTTCCTGGACGTACACGATCAATGTGCGAGAAATTCAATGGCGCAACGATCAGTGCCCGATTGATTACCTTGAGCTGATCGAACTTGCGGCCCTGCATGGAGCCCGACTTGTCCAGGACGAAGATAACGTGCTTCCTGCCCTGCTCCACGCGATCGGGCGCGAAATAGTGCACGAAGTAGCCGTCGACCACCTAAGGCCCGATTCGAGACATTTCGAAGAGGCTACCGTAATTCTTCGCGCTACCGTATACCTACTTGAATTTCTCCACCGGTCGTGTCGCGCTCGACATCGTACAGTACGACGAGCTGTCCGTCCAGACGTTGGCCATTCTCGGGAGGCACAAAGTAGATGTAGGCCAGCGTGCCCGTGCCATCGCTCGTCTTGCGCACCTCCACGTCCCTCGCCTCTGAAATTGAAATGTTTGAGTTTTTCAGAACATATTAGTTTCCTGCCTCTTTTTAAACGTCGTTTACAATTCTAACTTCGCAAATCTTTCGCACAACGTGTCTTCGAGTCGTTTTTCAAACTGGAACTGACCGGGCAGGTTGAGTAGCTCGTCGTTGGACTTCTCGGCGATGCGGGGCGCGAACTCGGGCACGTGAATGAGACTGATGGGGTCCTTCTCGGCGATGAGCACGTCCACCTGGATGTCCTCGACCTCGGTCTGGGGCTGGACGTTGACGACGTGCTTGTAGACGCCGTGTTCGCGCTTCAGCACTTCCTGGTACGTCAGGTTGAAGTTGACCATCGCGCGCGGTGCCACGGCCACGTAGATCTCGAACTGGTTCGTGTCCCTGGAGCAAAATACACCAAATGTTCCATAGTGGACTAGTCAATTTTCCCAGCGCCACCGACCTCCTCTCGACCAGTCCGGCGCTCTTGCCCTTGCTGACGGCGTCGTCGTAAATCGCCGACGCCTGATTCCTCTCCTTGACTTCGCCCTGTGTGATCTCGCCATCGATTTCCCTGGAAACCGGTTTGTTCGTCACGTCGATTCGAGTTGCGCAAGCGAATGGCGTAACTGATTTATTGAATCAAGTGTGTGTGTAGGTCATCTTTTTTTTTTATGTGATTGCACAATTTGAGTCGCTCACAGCGAGAAGCCAGAGATGAAGGCCTCCTCGGGCAACACGGCCCTAAAGAGCACTTCCTCCGGATAGCTCTCGGTGTTCTCGACTTGGCTCAGCACGTCCGTGGTCGCGAATCTCGTCTGGATCTCCGAGATAACGTGCAGGTAGTTCACCCGGCTCGCGCCCGTCCACGCGGCCAGCAGGCACGGCAGCAGCAGTACGGAGCGTCTCATGATTCTTCCCCACTATCTTTCCCAATCTTGTTTTCTCAAAGAGACGGCGCGTGAGTGGGACGGCGCGCACGCCTCTCCTTTTTATCGAGACAACGCGTGGGAGTTGCGAGTTTCCGAGAGGGAATGAGGGGGAGGGAGAAGTTAACCCTTACCTTTCCCCACTCCAGCCTTCATGCACTACGATTTGGGTGCGCTGCCTCTCTCCCATTCTGTTCAGCCTGTCTCACTCAAGGGGTCTGTTGCTCCAGGGAATCGTCCTCCATTTTCGTCGTCGGCCACTGACAATAGGCGAAATTTTCGCGCTTTTTCTCACCGGTTTTTGAGAGGTTAGGTCTTTGGAGACCCGAGAGGCCGCAAAGTTCGCCTCCTACGCTCGTCGCGCAGTCGCAACTCCTTCTTCGGTTGTTCGTCGGAGCGCGGGCGGCGCGCGCGCGCACTCTGCATTGTTGTTTGGCGCTCGCGCGCATCCGAGCGGCGACGACAACGCACGTGCTCTCTCCTGTCTGACATTGATTTAGTCATCGACTGAGGAGCGATCGTTCGCTCGTTAGACCGCCTCAGCAGCTCAGTACAATGTACACACGCGTGCGCCAAACAACAACATTTGCGCTGCGCCGCGCGCCAGCCACTCGCTAATTCGACTGACGTCAAGCGGCCGATTTTGCTAGAGATTAGGCGACGACTCATTCATTCCACTCCTGTAAATACACGTACAGTCAACATTCGATGACTCGGAGGCAACAACGACTAGAAATGCAACTGGCTGATTGAAAGTACGAGTTACTCGAGGTTGAACATGCCCGAAACGAGGTTCCAAAGAAAGCGTTGGCCTACTGTTACTGTTCTCTCCATATTGAAATCTAGCGTCTCGCGCGGGCCACCCATCGTGGCCATGACATAGCCACCTATTCATCGTACTCATATGTCCAAAACTAGAATTCCAGAGGAGCATTGAGCTCAACCGTGCCCGTGCCCGTCTAGGAGGTGTGTCTTCTGTGCTGAATGTATGGTGTGAATGTGTGCTGAATTTGGTGAATGTAGCCAGGCAAACGAGCCAGGCAAACCGAAATGGCGCAATGTCCAAAAAATTCAACAGGATCCCCCCTGTTGCAAAATTGAGTATTTGACCGCGATTGAACTCCCCCCCCCCCCGAAATCAAGTCCTGGCTACGCCACTGCTGTGCTCTTTTGGCACTTGCCGCTGTGACAACAGGCGTAACGATCCGTTTAGCGAATGTGTTCATATCCGTTTAGGGTGGGGGGTTTACCCCTCCCCACTATATTTCCAGCACCCACCCAACCCCCTCACCAGTAGAACGGTAGGAGGAATTGCTCGTCACCTAGGTATCTATGATGTGCTCCTTTTGCTCTGGCGTATGTATGACAACACGTAATGATGCTTTAACGCACGGAAGTACGCATGTATCAATTTGTTCGAATCTGTCTTGGAACATATACCGGTATGCACGCACGCACGCATGCATGCACACATTGAGCATAGCGAAATACATCCCCCAGCGATGGCACTAGTAAGGAGAAACTAATTTAGGGTGTCACAACTTGAGCATAGGGTACCTGAAAACTGGGTAAGGCCATGTGGGAAGAGGGGGAGGTGGTAAATGGCTCCTTGCTTGTGTCCTCTTCCATCTTTATACTCACCACACCGAATTGCAGAGTTGAGCAAGTTTGAGGGGCAGCAGCGCACAGGACGCGCTACTATGGGGCGGTAGCCACCGGCCACGGCAATTCGGCCTCGTCGTAAACGATTCGGACATTGTCGCCGGTGATTCCATTCGACGGGTGCATGGGAGACTGAGAGCCGCAGTGGCGCGCGTTACTCTTCCAGATGGTCAGTGGGGCGCGCGTCGCTGGCCAGTCGGCGCGCTCGATGGCGTTCCCCAATTGGCGCAAGCTGAAGACGGCCAGAGTTCGCAGTTGCTTGGCGGCAGCGACGAAGGCGCCGTAGGACATGGGAACGTTCCTGGCTAACAAACAGCTGACGCGTCGCACTCGCAGGTGGCGCAAGTTGGGCGCAGCCAGAGGGAAAGTCGCGAGCAGCGGATGGGGCGAGTCCTCGCTCAGATTCAGCGAAGCATCGTCATAGGTATGAGTGTCGATCAAGTGACTGTCCACGCTCAAAGCCGTCAGCGCTAAGAGACGGCCGGAGCCAAAGCGCGCAGCGTCCTTTCTTGCCTGCCACTCGTGAAGGTAAAGTCGCTCCATCCGACCCAAAAGCGCGTCGCACTCTGGAAACTGGGAGAGAGCGTGACAGCTGAGGCGGACGAGACTCGGCCAGTTGGTGTCGCGAAATAGTGACTCGGTCAGCAATTGTGAAACATCTTCGAAAGGGTGGCTGTGGGAGACATCCAGATATTGCACGCTTGGTAGTCCACGCAGCAGCAGGGTCATCACGCTGGGAAGGCGGTCGACAATTCGAAGGCGAAGCCGAACATATCGAAGCCCCTCACTGAAAGTTTGCTGGTACCAGGATTGGGTAAAAAGAAATAGTGTTTTTCGTTCATTTTAACTAAAAAGTGTTAAAAAACTGAAAGCAAAAAGAAACTAAAAAGCTGGAGGGAAAAAGAGTGGGCTGGAGGGGGAGCTGCCCCCCCCCCCTCTACTAGAGCTGTAAACCGAAGTCGGTAACTACCGATTTTTTTTGTAATGGCAATTACCAAAACCAAATTACCGGTTTATCAAAGTTTGGGTAATTACCGAAACCGAAAATTACCGATCTTATTTTTCGGTAATGTTTTTTCAAGTTGAAAAAGTGTACATACCATACTGTCTATAGAGACCATCGAAATTTACCGAAAATTACCAAAAACCGATGTTGAAATTTCGGTAATCACCATTACTAATTATTACCGAAAAACTTTTCGATAATTACGAAACCGTTGCTGAGCCGAATTTTTTTTTGGTTTGCACCAACCCGTGGACAAGCCAAAAGAAAATGCAGAAAAAAAGGCACCTACTAGTGCACATATTGGATAAACAAAGACGTAACCTTTTCAGGATGTCGCAGAGGAAAGAGGAGAGAACGTACCGGCCTGCAGCTGACCAACTGGCATACATGTAACCGGGTTTTTGAAGTGGGGGGGGGGTCTGAGAGACTTCTGGGGGGGGGGGGGCGGGGGGGGGGGGTACTCAGATTTGAAGAGGGAGGGGGTCCCAGAAGGGAAAAAAATGTTCCAAAATAGTGTCTAAATAGGCACTTTTCAGTCAAAAATAGGTCAAGAATGCCTTAAAATAGGCTATAAAAACCGATAAATAGCTGTTTTAAGGCCAAAAAACACTGAGAAAGGCAAAAAGTACACTACTTTGTACAATTGTTGGCAAGTTGGAAAAATTCAGGAAAATTCTGGGGGGGTTCTGGGGGGGGGGCTGGGTAGGGGTAAAATTCTGGCTGGGGGCGGGCAACCCCCCCCCAGTTACATGTATGCCAACTGGTGTAGAAGCCATGTTGCTGCAATCAGTCAGAAAATGTGTTTCGCTGAACGCCAAGTGAGACAACAACAAACGGTGAGCGTGAGAGAGCTCAAGCGCATGACTGCTAGCTGCCCCTGGGTAAAGGACATCTGTTGACGGCACTTCCGCAGAAACCGCAGAAATCGTTCCTTTGGTAGCGGTTCCAAATCCATGACATTTTTTCTGCCGTGAGCATAATAGACGTGGCGGCAGACGCTGTAACTGCCTTCAGTCGTTGCAAATTGGATTTCCTGCAGCCAAGGAGCAATCGGAACCACGTGCACGCGTCTACTAACACTACCACCACCGCCAACCGACCAGTTTCTCGTCATCGACCGTAACAACCAGTTTGCAAACGCCAACGAGCCAGCGAGCCTCGGCTGGGAAGAAACCGAAAGCGAACAACGCAGACGTCCGTCTCAGCGTCGCAATTTCTTCTAACGACAACTTTGCAACGACTCTCTCCAGCACCGCGCGCGGAAGGCTCTCCATACTGATTCTGTCCTCTGACAAAGCGGCGAAGAAACTGAAGAAGCTTTTCAGGCTTAGTGTAAAGCCAGCAGGCAAGCAGGCATGCAGGCAGGTAAAGAAAGCAGGCAAAATACAGTAATAAATGCAATAACTCGCCACTTGGAAAACTCGCCGTAACGTAAACACCTGCAGCATCGCACGGAGGCGCATCGGGCGGCTTGCCGCCCTGGTGCAGCCCTACCACGAGACTTCGCCCACCGGCACCGTGTCCTCTGGCGAGTGTAGCACATACAATACAACGAACATGAAAGTAAAGAATCTTCGCTGTCGCGAGTTTTTTTCTTTATCTTTCCTGACCATCATTGAGTCGCCGCTTGTTCCAAAGAGGTGCCAAGCATTGCGGTTGAACCGACGGCTGAGTTCGGGCACTGCCGAGATCTACGAATTCCGTGTCGGTGTCGCCCAGCATACCGAGGGCGCCATAGCTGGTCAGCAACGACTTTCATTTGGTGAAGAAGCCATTTCGATAGCCTGGCCTGATTGCGCTCGAATTCAAACGGCGCATTTAAAGGCCGCATGCAACGGGACGCAATGCAAGTGCGTGCATTCGTGCATTCAGAGAGCTCCAGAGAGGGTGTTTACGCCTTTACGCAAGTTATACGGTTTCTTACTGTATTTTGCCTGCTTTCTTTACCTGCCTGCATGCCTGCTTGCTTTACACTAAGCCGCTTTTTAAGCTGATACCGTTCTGAGAGCCCGCCCCAAGCTTTCGATCTGCATGTTTTTATAAAATGAACAGCACATCGTGCCGCGTCACAAAGCAGTGCCAGGTAGAATGTCGCAGTGTAACGCGATGTACCCACCAAACAAAATATGCTGTCGTCAGCCTGTGTTGTAGGGGTAGATGTGTATGGTGACTGGAGTGGAGAGAGCGCATGCGGACCTGGGTGGATATCAACTGGATAGCGACGGCAAGGCACATGTTGCACACAGCGCAAAGACTAGAAAATGTGCGTGCTAAAACTGATAAGAAGTGTTGACAACATTCTGTAGATCATCCAACAGTGCCCCCGGGCACTATGCTTTTAACCTCTCCTTACCCGGGGGGGGGGGCACTTTTGGGGAGGCACTATTGGAGGGGGCTCATATTGGAGGGGGCTTATATTGAAGAATTTACGAAGAATTTACGGTATTAAAACTACTCTTCCATAATTGAAAAGGTCGGCTTCCCTTGAATCCATGGTTGTTCACTTCCCTTCCAAAAAAGACGTGAGTTTCAGGCCTTTTGTATTCCAGAAGCTACACGTAAAAGTGTTACCGATGTGCAATAATATACCGACGCTTGTTAATGCTGAGATGATCACCAACGGGTAGTCGCGTGGGGAATGTAGAACTTTGTGTGTCTATACAGGGTGTCCCAGCCTCGACTTCCCCTCTTTGTTCAAGTGTATCTCAGGGATGGGTGATGCGATTTTGATGAAATTTTAAACGGCTGTAGTAATCAGTCAAACTTAGATATTCTCCAATTTTCAGTGAAATCGAACACGGTTTCAGTTTTCAAAAAGACCGCCATCGATATCAACGCATTTTTCGCAACGTTTGATCACCGATCTGCAGATTTTCGAGCAGAGCTCAGCACCTAAGTGCTCTGACGCGTTTTCGATGGACTCCTTCAGTTCGGCAACAGTCTTGCACCTTTGCGCGTAAACGACTTCCTTCAGAATTCCCCAAACCGAGAAATCGCAAGGAGTGAGGTCAGGCGACTGCAGAGGCCAGTCAATGGGCCCCCTGCGACCAATCCATCTGTCTGGAAAGCTGTCGTCCAAAAATTGACGAACGTCGCGATGAAAGTGGACAGGGGCACCGTCCTGTTCCACATAATTGCGTCCAGATCGGGAAATGTGGCAATCTCGTTCCAGGCGTGCTCAATCAGAAGCTTGAGCCGTATACAGCCGTATACAAAAAAATTGTTTTGCGCACAACTTTTGAGGAACGCTATGGATTTCACTGAAAATTGGAGAATATCTAAGTTTGACTGATTAGTACAACCGTCTAAAATTTCATCGAAATCGCATCACCCATCCCTGAGATACACTTGAACAAAGAGGGGAAGTCGAGGCTGGGACACCCTGTACTACCTGGTGTCACAAGTTTGTCACAAAGTGGGTCTTCGTCGGGCAGAACGCATGGCAACAATTTGTAGATGGTTCCGGGCAAGTGCGGGCCCGCTTTGCGAACATTTGCTTTGTTTTGCTTTCATTTGCTTACTTTGTTCAATAAGTAGTGACTGAGGTGGAAGGTAGCTACAGCAAAAATTTTCTGATGACCGAATGACTGTGGCCGAACTCTGGGTGCACTCCCATTCGCACGCGCAGTGAATACGACAAGGACGTAAGGACGTTCAGATTTTTGAGAACGCACTATAATCGTTACATGTGTATGATGGGCACCTAGGTTCTTGGGTACACTGCTAATGCAGGTTTGTTCAACTACCTACAGTACTCTGGTTCGTTGCGCAGTGTGCATGGCCCTTGTTCCATCTCCATCAACCAAGACATCCCATCAAATTCCGCCCTCCTATTCCAAGTACTTCTCTCTATCGGTCGTGCGTTCAGCCTGCAAGAGCCACTCGACAAAGTGATGCGTGATGGGCAGAGCCATTAATGCAGTGCGGCTTTGGCGCAATGCGTATCGTCTTTCATGGGGGGAGGGGAAGAGAACGATTAGCGATTTGGCGCCCATTAAAGAGCGCGGAATTTGTTTGCCCTTTGCGCGCGCTCTCTCGCCCTAAGCTCCCAATTTCGGCACTTTACCGTAAGCCGGGGGGGGGGGCGAAAGCGGCCCGCATCCGCTCTATTCTTCTTATATTATAGACACCTAAATACACGCGCGCGCGTGCGCGTCCCACGAAAGCCCATTTTATGTAGATGTCAAAAGCAGAACGGCGGCCCGCTCAGCGCGAAAATATTATTCGCCGACGCCGCCGCCGCCGCGGCCGCCACTTCCCGTCGCCCGTGCGCCGGCCATCAAACGCACGTGCGGCGCTCATCTGACGTGCATGATTTCAATCGAGCGGCGCCGAGACACGACGTGGCAGCCGACCGGGCAATAAATTGGACGCCGAGGCGCGCGTCAGAAGCACGCCGCGTGGCCCCCGGCGCAGCCGCTAGCCCCGTGTCGACGGCGACGAGTCCCTGTCGACGACTGGAGCGATTTTGTCGACCGTCATGTCGACCGAGCTCAAGTTCGGCATCCGCCGACTCCTCGAGCTCGACGAGCCCTCGACGACGGACGTGCCGGCTGCCGGCAAAGTCGAGCACCCTCCGGAGTTGACGGAGTGCGCGCCTTCGACTCTGCCGCAGGCCATGACCTCGCTGGCGGCCGCCGGCTACCCTTGGATTCTGCGCTGGCCGACCGCGCTGACGCTCGACCAGCTGCTAGTCATGCAGCAGCAGCAGCAGCAGCAGCAGTTGCTCTTCTGCCAGCCGCAGGGAGCGGCGACGGCCTCGAGCCGTGTCGGCGGCACCCCTCCCGACCATCAGCAGCAGCAGCACAAGACGAGCGCCGCGGGCAAGGCGGCCGACGGCGGCAGTCTCCGCCGCGCCGTCTTCAGCGAGACGCAGAGACGCGGGCTGGAGGACCGCTTTCGTCTCCACAAGTACATCAACAAACCAGACAGGAAGAAGCTGGCCGACGAGCTCGCCCTCAAGGACGCCCAGGTACACTGCACGCATCTTTGTCGTCCCGCAAAATGTCCTGGAATCTGTCGCCGTCGCAGGTGAAGATCTGGTTCCAAAACCGCCGCATGAAGTGGCGCAGTTCGAAGACAGCTCCCCCGACGGACGGGCAAGTCGGCATCGAGCCACAATACGTTCAACCGCAGCAATAATGCAACCAACACGTTTCCTAAGCTATCGATCGTGACACGGACTGTGATCTGCACTTGCGAGTTTTTGTGTGAGTGAGTACTGCGGTGCAGTTGTCGTTGCCGAACCGTCTTCCGAGTATTATCGAGCAATACGAACGGGCAGTGCTAGCAGCGTTATGCAGCGCTTGTTGCCATGAGGCAGCTTGCGCGTCTGTTGTCCTTGCCTGCCCCCACGCGCGCCAATAAATGGTGCGCGGGTCAAGTATCACGGCTAGGGTCGCACGTACGTCAAAAAGTTTGGCCTTTTCGGCTCGATGCGGGTGCTTGGCGTGCGCGCGTACCTGTTACTGCCACCGTCGATTGTTTATCCCGGGGCTCCCTCCAACTGACGCGCTACCTCCCTATCAAGTCGTTCGTGCGTGGCTCTCCACGCTCTCCGACATATGATCCTCCCGCCGCAAATCTTCATTCAAACTCAGACCTCCCCCCCCCCCTCTCCTCCCAACCTCCACGGCGAGCCTGTTGCCATTTTCTTGTCGACTTTTCCCTACAACAGACCAGTATACTAACCTAACTGTTTGAGCTTGTGTAGTGTGGTGTTGTTGTACTTGTGGAAAGAGACATGCCTTACTCGAGGTTCGGACAAGACGTCCAACAGAAGGGATGGGTGGTGACAATTTCGGACCTGATGTGAGCTTCAGTTTCACCAACTAACCAATTAACTGATACAAGCAGCGAACCACAAAAGTGAAGCATAGGTAAAAGTGAAAATACGATTAGTAAAATGCGTGACAGCCAAGGCATTGAGTGCTGCTGCCTATAGCTAGCAGATGTTTCGATTCAAAAGGTTTAACTCTACTCTACTGCATGTTGCAATCTCAGGTCAAAGAACTGCTGATGGCATGCTCCTGCAGAAAAGTACTCTTGACTGAATTGTTGGCAAAGTGCGTACACGGGGTGCAAACTCTGGCGAATTTCAGCGACGACTGGGGCGGCAAGGTTTGGGTGGGCGCAATCGGTCTCTTTGTCGTCGGCGCCTTGCTCGCCATCATCTTGCTGCTTTCACTTCTCTTCACGGGCGGGGCGGAAAGTGGCGCAAATGCGGAATCCTTGCAGCAGCAGAGTTCGTTTCCGTAGGAACGAATTGCGTGGGAATATGCCAAATTTTTAGTGCCTCAGAAGATTCTGACGCTGGGAGGCTTCCACCAGAGACGAGGCGGCCAGATGGACGTCAACTACGAGCTGGACCCCGAGACCTACCAAGTGCGAGAGTGGCCGCCGAGACTGGTACTTTCGGAATAGAAAAAAAATATATTTTTGAATTTCGGACATTAAATCGTAGATCACCAAACGCGAGGACCATGTCGCCGGCGTCTACGGTCGACGCATTATCGTGGCCGGCGGCAAAACCGGCGTGCACGACTCGTCCCACCAGGTCGCCACCGACAAGGTTTCTTTCATCTGAAACCGATTTTGACAGGTTCAGATTAAAATGTTCAACGGAATCACACTTCAGGTCGAACTGTACGATCCGGACGCCGGCAGGTTTGTCGCGGGCCCACCGATGTTCAAGAAAAGATGGTGGCCAGGCGCCGCCGTCATTCGTGAGTCGGCACTTTTTGAAATTTTAATTGAAATCGTCTGATTTGCAGGGAACCGGTTTTACGTGTGCGGAGGCTACGACGGCAGCGCGATGCTGCGCACTTGCGAGTACTACGACTTTGACTACGATCGCTGGATGATGGTTCGAGCGCGCATGCTGCGCGCGCTCAACGGCATGGGCGCCGTCGCCCACGACGACCGACTCTATCTCATGGCCGGAGATACGCAGCGGACCATGTCACGCGTCAATCTCATGCAGTGGTACGTTGCACGCACACCCAAACGCACGCACGCACGCACGCACGAACGCACGAACGCACGCACGCACGCACGCACGCACCGGCACGCACGCACGCAAGCACGCACGCACGCAACACGCACGCACGCACGCACGCACGCACGCACCGGCACGCACGCACGCACGCACGCACGCAAGCACGCAAGCACGCACGCACGCACCGGCACGCACGCACGCAAGCACGCACGCACGCAAACAAAGACGCAAGCCAGACATTGTATGCTTTCGACCACTGTTTTTAAAATCTGCAGCTACGACGTGGCCGCGGACCGCTTCGAGCAGCTGGACCCGGTGCCCAACAAGCTCTTCACTCCCACCGCCGTCGTCTACCAGAACACCATCCTTCTGTGCGGCGGCGGCGACGCCAGTGACAAGTTCGCTTCGGCCTTAAAATTCTTTCTCGAATTCAAAACCAAATGTGTCTCTGTGTTTCCAGTTTCCAGCGCCTGTGCTACACGTACGACCTGTACTCGCGGCGCTGGCTCGGCAGGTCCGACCGGCGGAGACACCCGGACCTCAACATCGCCAGGACCAACCACGCGATGGTCCTGTACAAGGGGGAGCGCGTCTTCGTCGTCGGCGGCGCCGCGCGACGCTCGGGTGACCCCAGGAGTCGCTACACAGACACCATCGAGGAGTACAACTCGACCACGCGTCGCTTCCGCTCCCAGAAAGTGCTGCTCGTACCCATGGACGACTTCCCCGCTGTGGTGTACTGACGTATTCCTAAGAAATTTGAAAGACGCGAGTACAGTACATGAGAGTAATTGTGACGGTCAGAATTGAAAGGCGTGTAGATACCGACCGTTGTGAAAATTGTTGGCGCTCGCTCGCTAGCAAGACGTGTGTGTGTCAGCGTGGAAAAGAGGAGCTTCATCGAACATGCACTGTCGAACACACGCCGCAACGCAAACACGCGCGTTATCTGTTCCCATTGACTCAACAGCTTGAATTGAAAGTTTAGAATTGCGCGCCATTGCGTGATTGACTCAGTGTCTGGCGCTCAGTTTCAGTTCACCTGTAGCACTTATTCATTAGCTAATTAGCTGCGTTTCTCGAATCGGTATGACTTCGCATGCTCGGACGCGCGCCACCCTAGAGGATGCGCAGCGTACTAACGAGGAAATCCGCACGAAGGTTTTCGTTTTTTTTACAATGCGTTTGAAATTTTGAATTTTCGAAACTTCTAGTTGCGAGAGCTGGAATCAAAGCTGTTTGAGTCTCAGAAGACGGTTCTTCTGCCGGGAACGTCCAACTTTGAGCGGATCTTTGAAGAAAATCACGCCCAGAAGCCCGAGCCGAGTTACAAGCGTCGGTTCGAGCACGACAAAGGTTGCCTTATTTGAAAGAAAAAAAAATAGTTTCAGCGACGAGTGATTTCGATACTTTTTTAGCCCGCAAGGAAGCGAAACAAACGCGCGCCTACACTGCTGCGCTATACAATCTCGCGGAAAAGACGCACAAAACACATCGGACATTCAAAAACCAGTCTGCCGTTGATGTTGAGAAGAGAGAGAAAACCTTGGAACTGGAAGATGACAGTGGAATCCATGCGTCGGCTCAGAACGCAGAGATGCTCTCATCGCTTGAGAATCGTAGCGGAAGCAGCAGGCGGGATGCTGAAGTGTTGCGGCCTCAATTGGGCAATGGTCACTGCCCGAACAGTACTTTGAACAAGTCTGGCAAAATTCGTGAAACTGGTGAAGAATTCGCTCGCAGTAACCTCTGGAGTGTCAGCAGCGCCAATGCGAGTGTCGAGCCTTTGAACTGTGAGCAGAACCCTGCACAAAGTCAGACTGCTGCTGCTCAGCAGTCGGTAGAGCCAAAACAGCAACGCAATAGCAGACACTCGCAGCACAGACTGGCCAGTGCGAATCATGGTCCAAACAAAACTCAGTCCGACAAACGCGAGATACAAAAGTACATTGAGAGGAAGCGGATAGAGCGCAAGGCTCGCGAGCAGCTGGAGAGGGAGAGGCGTGAGGCTGTGAAAAGGCGCAGCAACAGCGCAGACGACGACCTGGAAAGGCAGTCCTTACGGAAGTACATCGCTGAGAAAGAACACAAAAGGAAAGAACAACTCAAAAAGGACGCGGACAGACAAGAGCGCAGGCAACAGAGAACCGAGCAAAACCTCAAGAGTCTCATGAAACGTCAGAGACTGAAGAGGCAGCAGAGTGGTTCCACTGTTGATGGCCAGTTCTTGCTGCCATCCGAGAAATCATTGCCTCCACGCAAGAAGTTCTATGGGATTAAGAAGAGTGCGTTTGCCACGTTGGATGAAAATGCTGCCGAAGGGGCAACCGCTTCGAATGAACCGGAACAACCGGTCGCACAGACGTCGCAGCCATTGCCTCAAGAACAGGGCATTCAATGGTTTGGCAAAAAGAAGTCGCACTTTGAGCCGGTTCAACCGACTTTCTCAAAGGTGGCTAGTCCTCCAAAGCAGAGTGCAGACGCGAGCTTCGCCCAGGCAGACCACGTTCGATTCTTGAACAGGATTTGGTGGGTGCTACTCATAGCATAATTTCCTTTCTCGAACCAACGAAGATCTGTCTTAGGGCGAAACACAACAAACGGGTACGCCAGTTCGACTTGCCTGTGGGTGGAGGAGGTGTCGTTGGACCAAAGGACGACTCAGTCGCCATCACCAGTCCCTCTGCTGACGACGGTATTGCTCAAGCTCGGCAGCAGGGAAGCGTGCAGATTCTGGAGATCGAAGACAGCCAGCCGCGGGAGAGCAGCAGCTCAGTGTCGGGCCCCCAATCGAGACACACTGGTGTTCAGAGCGGCAATCTCAGCGAACTCCAGTCCTCTCTACGGACCGAGCAGAGCTCAGGTGGGATATAAAGATAACTATAACCGGACTTTTGTTAACATACAACGCAATTCCCCACCCCCCCCCCCCCCCCCCCCCCCGACGTAAGTACATAGAGAGCAGTATGGGTACTTTTTTGTCGACTCAAAAACTACACCTAAATCGCAATTTGTGCACGAGATGTACACAAAGTTTCCAAAAAAAAAGTTTGAGTCGCTGGGAGTGCTGCTGTTCGGTTCAAATCTCGAAGATTGAGACAATGCACACATCACAGTCCTGTGAATTGTTTCCCTTGACATTCTTACAGACGCAGTTGTCCGTCAAACCGGAAAAGAAAACCGGTTTGCCAGGGACGATAGCGCAGCTGTTCGCGAATCCTCGAGTCCACAAGAGGTGCGCTGTGCCTAGTATTGTCCCATTGTCTGAGTGTGTCGAGTAAAGTAATACTGTCTGGTCAAATTTAGCTGAAGAGCTTTCACAACGGGCCGCTGTTGAAGGAGGTCTCGTTCTCGTCCGGGTTCACGACCTCAGACAACGGACTGGTATGGCACAGACAATCCCCACCCACCCACGCACGCACGCACGTACGCACACGTTCAGACGGGCCACACTCACCATCACGAGGTCAGCGCGTTGGACGGAGCAGCCGAAGCGAATGAAACTGTCGTAGCTGCGAGCAGACAGTCAGTTGGTCGCCCCTTCGCCAACCTTCAACAGACGCAAGTCCAATCGTTGCTCAATGGGGAGGCCCCTCATTTGGAACGAAACTGCGACCCTCACGTAGTTGTTTTTTTTTAATTTTAATTGACAATTTCATTTTTTTCGGCTGACCAGCATTTTCAGTCTCAACCTCAAGTCGAGACGTCGACTCAAACCGCCAAGGCGACTGGCGAGCGAAAATTTCAAATTTCCAGCTGCGCATCGGTGTCGTTCCATTCGACGCAGTCGACGAAAAGTATGTTGAAATGTGAGTCGAATAAATTTATGGTTTGTTTATTTATTATTGTGCATTTAGACAGCCGCGCCGAAGTCGAACCCGATTCCGAGCTGACGTTGACCGAATCGGTTCGTTGCGGTTTTGTTTTGTAAAATGCAAATTTTCAAATTTGCATTTTTTTTTTCAGGAAGCGGTCACCGCTGAGATGGAAGAGAAAAGTCGCCTTAAATTGCTCAAGTCTCGGCAAGCCGCTCTGAAAGAGCTCTTCAAAGTCAGATGGGCCGTGTTGAAAATGGAAATTCGGTACCCGAAACAATGAATTTTTAATACATTTTTAATTCTCTGCCTTTTGTTTTTAGAAGCTCAAAGCGCCCGGACACCTCCATGGTTCTAGCGCAGGAGAAGCGCCGCTTTCTGCGCGAGTACAACGAGCAGAAGTGCAAGTTCGTCCAGAATTCCACTAGGATCTTGGAGGTTGTTTATTTAATTTTCTCAACTAGACGACCAAATCGCGACGCGAATTCCTCAGGACATTTCCTCGTTCCAACGCGAGTCGCGCCGACTGCTCAAGCGACTCGTAGAGGCGCAAGCTCGCTCCGAAGGTTCGAACGGTTGGTTGTTGTTGTCGCTGGGATTAGGGACACAACGCTAGGAGGCCGTCAATGGCCCGTATAGCATGCCCATCTCCATGACGCCTTCCCGTCTAGAGCCGCGTAATTAGCCAAAGACATTCGGAAGAACGCCATCTGGAATCTGGGGCGCTAAGGGTGGGTAGTGGTTCCCCCCCCCCCCGCTGCACGCACGCACGCACACACAACCCTCCAGGTCTTTGTGAACTTTTTCGGGTATTCTCAGTGCGTCGTTACCCACGCCTTTCAGACGAGCGCGCCGCGTTCGTCGCGACGACAGCGACGACGACGGCCGACGAGCGTCAACCCTTAGAAGAGGTCGCGAGCACCGCCACCGCCCCTCGTCGAATGTCCTGGCCGCAGCCCAGCGTCGAAGCTGCACGGCCCTCTGGTGCGTGCGTGCGTGCGTGCCATTCGTGCCTTCGTCATTCATCGTCTCGTGTTGCAGAGGCGAGCGAGCGTCTGGCGCGCGTGGCGGCGACGAAGCGGCTGCTGGCCGAGAAACGGCGGGCGGCGCGCAAGCTCGAGACGGAGCACAAGCGTCGCACGGAGCAGCACCTCGTCGCCTTCGAGGCCTCGCAGAAGAAGCAACTCCAGGTGGGCCGCCGGCCCTGGCATCCTGCACCAAATGGCTCGTACCTGTAACTCCCCCCCCCCTCCCCGTGGGAAGCCGAACCAGCTCCCCCCCGCCCCAACCCTCACCCTCAGTAATGAGTGTTTTGCATCTTTTGAGCTTTTTTTTGCCGCAAAATAGTGTATAATCCTGAGTGTTTGGACCCCATTTTGACAAAAAAAGTTTTGACGACTATTTAGTACACATTTTTCCAACCTGAACAACAGCCCCCACTTTTGCGTCTAGCCCCCCTCCCATTTACGGGCCACCCCCCCCCCCCTCGGTTACAGCTGTGTGTGGACCCCCGCACCCTCTTCTAATCTCGAAATAATTTCCTTTTTTTCCAAACCGTGTATCGGAGTCGGGATACTCGCAGGCGTACAACGCGTACATCGCGCTCAAGGAGCGGGAACTGCGCGAGCTGTCGTCTGTCGACGTCGTCGACGACGAGGACGACCCCTCGTCGGCAGGCGCTGGCGAGCT
>JASAMY010001044.1:0-75734 GCA_030248085.1 Paralinhomoeus sp. GSCO2_6
GCCATAACTCTTGGAATCCTAAACCGAATTCGACGATTCTTTTTTTAGACAAAATCCCAAAGTCTTGAGTATAAGTGTTCCAAATTTCATAACAATCCGACAAAGGAAACAAAAGTTATTCAAAAAGAAATGTGATAATTTAAAAAAAACACCCTTTACAAAGACACAGCACATTGAATATGCAGTTTTTGAATGGTTAATGTTGCAAATTGGGGGTGCAAAACAGCATGAGAATATGTAATTGACAATGCTGGTCACAAATCAGCTATTCATTTTCCAATCTGCTACAGTAATTCAAAGATACAGTAGGATCTTCTTCTACAGTAGATTCATTATTTCTGTGTTAGTTTCTGTGTGTTGTTAGTTTCTGTGTGCAATGCAGCACAGAGAGTTGCACTTTCTGACTTATCAGACGTGTTTAGAAAGCAGTTCAGCACAGATCAGTGGTGTAGTGCTTATGGTGTAGTGGTTACTATGCTGGAGGTCCTGGGATCAAACCTCTCCCACAGAAAATTGCAACTTTTTTGTTTATTGTTTTTTTTGTTTTGCATGTGTTTGTGTTATGAAGAAAACTTCTCACTTTTTTATTATCTTTTTTTTGTTTTATCTTACAGGTGTTAATGCAATAAAAACTTGTATTGCCAAAGCACTTTGTCTGTTTGTCTGCAATACAGTCCAGAGGGTTAGTTGCACTGGATGGATTGAGCTGAAATTTTGTGTGTAGCTTGCTTGGAACATTTCACCATTATTTAGGGGCTGAATTTGAGAAAGGTTGCATAATCCATGAGCATGTGGCACAAATTGCGCATTCCTGTTTTCTTAGTTTTAGGCTTTGCTTAGGCTTAGGCTTAGGCTTTTGCTTAGGCTTCGCTTAGGTTTCACTTAGGCTTCGCTTTGGCTTCGCTTAGGCTAAATCTTTGCTTAGGCGTAGGCTCCTGCTTTTAGGCTCTGGTGACACCCAGGATTGTGACACCCGGTGACACCCAAAAAGGGTCCCCCTTATTGATATGATTGATATGATATGCATTGTGCTGGATGGATTGGGCAAGTGTAAGCAGCCATGCTGATCAAGAAAATAACCTCATAATTCAAGCAAATAGTAAGCTATTCCCAAAGTAAAACCAATTATTAGGACCTGCCATAATTAGCCCAGTGCAATTACAATGTAGCTGCCTCCTATAGGCCAATTTGAAAAATTAGCCCCAAGGTGGTTAATTAAGGGTTATGGTGTGTCTGCTCAAGATGGTATAGTGCCCAATTTGGGCTACAAACAGTTGTTGCATCAGCGTCCACTGTGTCCACTGCATCTGATGAACATTTTCATAATTATAGGCTTTGCTTAGGCTTAGTCCAAGCTTATGCTTAGGCATATGTTTATGCTCAGGCTTAGGCTTCACTTAGGCTTTGCTTAGGCTTAGGCTTCACTTAGGCTTAGGCTTCACATTTTTAGATGCAGTGGACGCGGTCCCAACAATTGCGTTTTGCCCCAATTAGTACAATTGAAGGATACCGGTATGTAATTCCTGAATAAAGAGTTACACCAAAAAAAGGTGGAACGTTTTTCTGTATTGCAGAAGTGCATTGGTTGCATTGGTTGACTTCCTTTGGCTTTTTGCTGCAGCACGTTACAGATTCGTCATTGCTTTTCAACTGAGCATTCGCAGCACGATTTTATGACACATTGTATTGATGATGAGTCATCACTGAGAACATGAAAATATTGATATTGAACCATTTTGGAGCACTTTGCAAACAGGAGTCCTGAGTTGAAGCAGCTAGTTTATTTAACGCTTGCGTGCACATATTTTTGTTGAATTGAAGAATGCTCTCGCACCCGAAGCAAGCGCACACCAATCCAGTATATGTAATCGGTGCTCCCAAGATGGATTTGCTCAGGATGGAGGGTCTACACAGGCATATCCCTACCCTGGGCGTTAACATGTCTGCAAATTTCAACCTAGGCGTTTTTGTACAGAAACGTTGCATGCCGCGTATCGCCGAATACACCTTTGCAGGTTTTTTTTCTATATTTTCGAGCAATGACATGCATGTAGGTGCCTAAGTGGCAAATGTCGTTTCACTAGACGTTAATAAGTCGCAAATAAAGAGCGAGTAGACGACGTTGGCATTCTATTTGATGTGTCACTCGGGCGGTGTAATGAAGTAGTCTCGATTTGGGTCGGCAGTCAGTCAGTTGCGCGGCATCGCAATTCGCAGTTACGCCAACCCAAAGGTCGTGCGTGGCACAGCGGCCGTTGCCGTGAAAATCGTTGCGCGGTGCTCGGTTCGACTGATCCAACGGCAGCAGCGTCTGCGCTCCCTGCGCCACTGCGCAGCGAAGCGGCGGAGACTGTTCTAGCTAGGCAGAAGTGTTGCGTCAGCAGCTTTTCCGGCTATAACTGGCCTGCACCCTCCTTATCAAGCGAGGCAACTCGAGCGTGTGAACAGCTATGGCGCTGAAGATCGGCTTCGTAGGCGCAGGAAAGATGGCGCAGGCGCTCACGAGAGGAATGATCGGCTCGGGTGAGGCCTCCCATGGTGCACCCATGAGCGCTGTGTGCATTCCTAAGGAGTATGACGACGACACTGGGAACTTTCTGGGTCAGAGCTAGCCTGTCACTGTCTAGTGCCTGGCCAGCTGCTTATCAGCTGGCAGGTCAAAATGCTGCGTCGATGATGGTGCCAGGCCCACGCTACGCAGACACCGACCCCGCACCCTCTTCCGCCGCCCCAGTTTTCAGTCCTTTTGTGTGTGGCGCTTCGTATTCAATAGAGTAAAAATATAGCTCAGCTAAAGCAAAATGAAAATCGGTTTTCTCGGTGCGGGTAAAATGGCGCAAATGCTCGCAACCGGAATGATCAAATCAGGTTTGGCATGGCTTCCGGCTTGTGGTTGTGTGAGTTCTTGTTCTGCACGAGTTGTTCCTAGGTTTTCAAATACTTGTCACAGGACAGACCAAGTAGTGTTATTTGTACAGAACGAGTACTGGTATTCTTGTGGTGATTGCGGCAGAATTCAGGCAGATTCAATCCGGAGCAGATGATCGCGAGCTCACCTCCTCGAGACGTCGAAATTCTGAACGACATGCAGGTATGGAAATAGTGACCAAATTGAGACTGAGAGATACCGTAAATCCTCCAATAGTGTCCCCGGGCACATCTTTCAACCTCTTCTTACCCGGGGGCACTATTGGAGAGGACACTCTATGCCTTTCAACCTAAACATTTTGAGTGACACGACAATGTTAATTTCGCTGTCAAAATTGCCTATTTTTCGGTGCTTTTGATCACTTTTTTTCCATTTGATATTGCTTTACCGTTGATATTGTTGAAACGTACTACATACCGGTATTAGGGTTGTACGCTGACGCGTACAACCTGATTATTGGTTAGTAGTAGTGTCCATACACGATGTATATGTACCTACCACTTTATTGTTGCCTATGAAAACCTCATGGCATATCATATCCCTTACCCCCAAGAGAACTATACTTTCAACCTTGCCTTACCCCGGGCAGTATTGGAAGGAGTCTATTGGAGGATGTACGGTAATAACTTACCATCACTGCAGAATCTGGGCGTGGCTGTGACGCACGAGAACGTGGACGTGGTGACCAAGAGCGACGTGGTCTTCATCGCCGTCAAGCCGCCGATCGTGCGCAAGGTGGCGGCAGAGCTGGCGCCGCATGTGGGCAGGGACAAGCTGATAGTCTCCATCGCACTCGGCATCACCATCCGCAGCATCGAATCCGTTCGTGCCACCCGCTTCCATCGGACGGCGCGGCGACCCCTGCAGGCTTTCAGCTGCTCAAGTCCAAGTCGCGCGTCGTTCGCGTCATGCCCAACACGGCCGCCGTCGTCCGCGCTGGAGCCTCGGCCTACAGGTTGTCGGGAACACTCCACCTACTGCTTCAACGTACTGTTCACAGTCATCTCTCCACTTCCTGCTCAGCATGGGACGCGCGTGCAACGACGGCGATTCGGACATTGTGCACCAGCTGCTGTCAACAGCGGGCTATGCAGTCGAGGTGCCCGAGTCGCTCGTCGACGGCGTCACCGGCCTCAGCGGCTCCGGACCTTCCTACGTAAGTCACCCGTCCGACTGGTGCCCCATGGTCAATAGCAGAAAGTAGATGCACGACGCAAACGTTAAACGTTCTCAATGAGGAGTCGCGCAGGGGTCCTGAAAGACCGAACGGCATGTGGTTCGGTTCGAGCGCGGCCACGCCGAGCTAAGGCGCAGCCGCGTTCGAAGAGACAAGCGCTCGACTGAGAGAGCGTCTCGCAACAATTCGGTTTAGATGTTCTGCGCGATAGAAGCGCTCGCCGACGGAGGGGTGAAGATGGGCATTCCCAGGGATCTGTCATTGAAGCTCGCCGCGCACACGCTCATGGTGAGCTATACGGGCCGGTGAAGATCCCAATGGCTCCCTCCGTATAGGGTGCAGCGAAGATGGTTCTCGAAACCGGCAAGCACCCAGCGCAGCTCAAGGACGACGTGCAATCGCCAGCTGGCTCTTCCATCTACGCAATGCACCAACTTGAGAAGTGAGTCGCAAGATTGGCGCATCCTCGCAAAGATGGGTGCCGTCGCACGCGGTTGCAGGACGGCCTTCCGGGGCACGCTCATTTCGGCCGTGGAGGAGGCGGCGTTGCGATCGAAGGAGACGGGCGAGGGCATCCAAGAGAAGAGCACCCAAAGTTTCGACTGACCAAGACCACGGTTGCTAGCACCGCTCTCACGCACGCCAACACCGCTGCCTTCATGCAAAATACACGGCCGAAAATAAGCCGCATTCGATAACATAGAGCGAGTGTCACTGCCACTACAGTCGGTCAACACACACACACGTACAGCAACGAGCGCGCGGCGCAAAGGAAACAACGCGTCAAAAGTAGAACTGACGGCCGGTCGATCGGTCCACCGTCACGGTCGTATCGCCGCCTCCAAAGCGATCGTTTAATGTGCGTCCAGTCTGGAAAGGTCGGGTAATCAATCATTTGATATATATCGTATCCAAATCCGAGTGGCCAACGGACATTATGGCTAAAGGCGGTAGTAGAAGACGGCTGCGGCTGCGGAGCGGCGGTCACAACTCCGAAGTCGCCAAACTCCGTGACGATCGACGCCTGCTGCGGTCTGCGCCGTTGCTGCTATAGATCGGACGGAACCGTTGTCTAGCTCAACGCTACCTACGTGTGGGTGCGAAATGGCGCTACCTGCTGGCCGAAACTGGCTCTGGCGACGCCGTAGTCGGCAGCCTGTCCGCTGCCGCGACCGCCCCTACCGCTAGAGCGCGTCCACAAGCCGCCGCGGATCAGTCGAGGCTGGCCAGAAGCCTGGCGGCCTCCGCGCCCTCTGCCCGCCCTGCCGCCCCGGGCTGGCGCGCCGAACCGCTGGGGCGCCGATTCCTCCTGCAGCTGCTGCCTCTGCAGACGCCGATTCGTCAGCTCGGAAGTGCGCAACTCCAGGGCGCCGCCTTTGCCGCGGAACACGCCGCCGCCACCTCTGCCGCCTCGGGAGAAGGACGCGCGGCCGCCGGTGGCCCTGGCGCGCCAGTGGCCGCGCTGCTGCAGTCCCACGTCGGTCTCGGCGCGGCGCCGCAGTCTGCACGCGAACGCCCCAGTGCAACGCCGTCGTCCGTCGGCGTCGCCGCCGCTCACTGGGCGTTGATGCGCCGCTCTCGCTGCTGCTCCAGGAACAGCTCCTGGTCGCTCGCCAGGCCGCCCACCGCGCCGCGGCCCTTCACCACCTCCCCTTTCTACAAAGGAACGGAAGTTTGACTTCGCAGCAAGCAAACACGCACGCACGTACGCACATTGGGTCTCATGCCACGTCGGAGGGCGAGCGAGCCTCGACTCCTCAGCGAACGGCCGCCTCGCAAGCTCGAGCCTCTCGTCAGGGCCCTCCGAGCGCCGACCACGAACGTGCCGCGGCCCCTCAGACGAGCTCGTCCGCCGCCGCGCAGTCGAAATCCCTGCACCAACCGAACACTCCCTTTACGCATGCACCAGCGTCCGTCGACTCACGGCGCGCAGACTGCGACCGCCTCTGAAGGAGGCGAGCCTGCCGCGGCCGCGAGAGCCTCGTCGAAGCCCGCGGAGTGCGGTGGCGGCCAGCGCCGACGCCCGGCCACCGTCCGAGAGCCGCAGCGTGCCGCGCGCCTGCCGACCCTGACTCAGCGCCTTCTGAACACGACCTAGCGTGCGGGTCGACCGTCGAGTGACTGACTGCCAGTGCCACACACACCTTGAGAAGATTCATGACGAGTCGCTTCGTGGAGACCGACTCGGCTTTGGCGGCCCCGACCGAGAACGAGCTGGCAGTGCGCCGGTTGAAGCTCGCCAGTTTCTGCTGCTGCGCCAGCCGCCGACGAGCCAACAGCGCGCCGCCGCGACCCCGACCACGGCCGCGACCACCACGGCTGCCCAAACTCGTCCCACGGCCGCGGCCGCCGCTCCGATCCTGCTTGATAATGTCATCTGAAAACGACGTAGCTAGCCGTCGCCGCCACGAGAACACAATTTGCGATTACAATCACCCAGCGCCATGTCGACCTTCGTCTCCTTTTTCAACGACATCTTGACACGAATGAATCTCAACCGGCGTTTTACTGTTGGCAACAACTTTATACTAATCCCGCTGTCACTGATTTTCAGTCTGCGTTTATATATAATTCGGGTCGTACGGTAGAAGTGCACGGTCCGGTATTTGCGTGATTCGCAGTACTGTCGGGTCGGTCGACCGACAGGAAACGGGGGCGGGCGGGACACGTTCGAGCAGACGACGAGGCTTGCGATGAAGGAGGTGGGCAGGGCCGCAAGACGAGTGCCTCTCCCGTGTCATCTGCGAACGGGAGGCAGTCACTGGCGGATCCAGGATTTTTTGACAGGGGGGGGCAAGCTTAAAATTTTTTTTCGGCATAAATTTCAATTGGAGAGCTAGATTTCGCGCGTTTGGCGCCGCAGCCCACTTTTTCGCACGTTTTTTAACACTTAAAACAGGCAGTGGCGGTACAAACACACAATTTGTATTTTTGCGGTTCTTTAGGTTGTTTTTAGTAGAACACGTGAGACATTTTGTTCGAATTTTTAAAATCGCGCCGCAGGCGAAAATTTTCAATCTTAGCTGCCGCATTCCTTAGAATTTCAAGGAATTTAGCATTAGTTGGGGCCAAAAGTATGCACAAAAGTGCGCGCCGCAGGCGAAAATTTGGGTTTCCCAACCTACATGAACATTATTTTGTTGGGCAAAACAGTCACATTAGGTCAGCTTGCATCCCTTGCCCCCCTTTACGGGGAAAAGCTAAACCATTGTACCATTGTACAATTGTACCATTGTACAGAGAGAAGCACACCATAATATTTTAAATGCGTTGACTCTCGGTGCTCAACTGTTAAATACTAAAACAACGCGCCACACGCCACATTTCTTTGCAACGTTTCAACACACCAACACGCACACATTGCACCTCACACCGACGCAGCCCCAGCTTTCAATTGCGACTAGCATTGCACGACTTCAGCAAGCCCTCGGAGCTGATGTTGTCGTTTGGTTTGTCGCCATTCATTTTCTTGCAGAGTTTCTCTGCATTCAACATTCAAAAAAAAAATCCGCGAAAAGCATGTGGGGCGAGGGCTTATGTGGAAAGGGGACAACCACCTGGGGGACGGCCACTTTTGAATCTTAGGTTTTCTTAGGCTTAGGCTTAGGCTTAGTCACAAAGTGGCTGTCTCCGGCTGTCCCCGGCTGTCCCCTTTCCACTGATGCCGGGGCGATCGTTGTTTAGGGTTCCGTGCCGATACGCCAAAGCGAATATGCCAAATGTGCCGATACGCCAAGGATGCGCCAAGTCTGCAGTCGACGTGTTCACAGCTGACGTAGACGACTTCCCAGACGGTTCCCCGATCCAGGCAGACGAGTCACTCAGCAAGCTCGACGACGCCGTTTCTACGACAGTTTCCGACCAGTCTTCCAGCGTTCGCCCCAACGCCCTGGCTGAGGCGATCACGTTCGTCGCCGACAGGAGCGCAGTCGTTGACGACGTTGTCGTTGACGCTACTAGCAGAGTGGACGCCGGCCTCTGGCTCTGCCGCTTGATTTTGGAGGGCCTCCACTGAACGTTGACGGGGTCGACTGCGGCCGCGTGTCGACACTCGACGCCGAAGCTGTCGACAATGAAGCTGCCGCCGTGTGCCAGTGCAACAGCAGACGACGCCGACTGCGGAGGCACCGTAGTGACGACCAAGTGCCCGATCCTGTAGCGGTGCTACTGCCGCAGTTCGCGAGCGCCGGCGGCGGCGGCGCTGGTAGTAGGTGCGGTGGCTGGCTCTCGCAGCGGTGCGGCTACTGCCACTGCCACCAGGTTGTGCGTTTTTTTATGCGGTCGACTTGGGTCAATCTGCCGGCGGCCCATGCCAGTGTCGTTGACGTGACGGGATTCGGTCATAAAGCTGACTTCGCACCCCGTCAATTCCTGTATTGCAGCCCATCAAGTATTCAAAAGCAAAAAGGACGACTTTGCCTCATATTACCACGATTCTTGCAGCCGCCGGTCGAAAAGGGTGCACTCCGTCGCGCCGTCGCAAGCTATCCAGAATACTCAGGACGTCGTCTCGCTCCCAAAGTCCGGGCGGAACGCGCTGGCTTCTTTGCCTCATTTTTCTAACAGCTACTCATCGATTCTTGCATTGCAAAACGACCATCAAAGCCAACGAAAAACAGCGGATAATTTCCAAATTGTACCGTACCCTTTGTAACACTTGTAACACTTGTAACGCTTGTAACACTTGTAACACCATTGGTGTATCGGCTCGACACGTTGTTTAGTATTTAACACAGTTGAGCATCGAGAGTCAACGCACTTAAAATATTATGGTGTGCTTCTCTCCGTACGATGGTACAATTGTACAATGGTACAATGGTTTAGCTTTTCCCCCTTTACGTGCTTTACATGCATCTTTATTTTGGATGGGCGAGCTGAAGCACAATATATAGAACCAAAACCTTAGTCTAAACGCAGTCGTCCATACACAACAGCGCCGCAGGCAAACATTTTCAGGTTATGAGTGCGTAAATCCATGGGAAATAGGCCAATATTAGCCCGATTTGTCCCTCTTCCCTCTCGTCTTGGCCCCTTCTGCCCCTTTGCCTGCCCCCGCGACGTTCTCTGCCCGAAACCACTGCCCCCAGCCCCTTCTCTGCCCCCAATGCCTGCCCCCCCTGCCCCCCTTTGCCGACCACGACAGGTGGGGGCATGCCCCCCGGTTAGGGGTCGATTGTCCGCCGTTGCTCATATTTCCTATTTTGAGCGTTGATGCAACTCACGACCAACACAAGCCTAAGCCTAAGCAAAAGCCTAAGCCTAAGCTTAAACCTAAGCCTAGGTAAAAGCCTAAGCCTAAGCGAAAGCCAAAGCCTAAGCCTAAACCTAAGCCTAAGCTTAAAAAAGAAGTCTGTGCGGTTGCATAGTGCATGCATATTTTACTGAAGGCGGACAAAAGCTCTGTCACGTGCCCCCCCCGCCCCCCCCTTTGGATCCGCTAGTGGAGGCAGTCTTCAGCTGGCCGCATTCAAGAAGCTCGAGCAGTAAATACCACGGGGCCAGCAAGCACGAGTTTCGTTCTCGTTCGTCGCCTGCTCAAACGCGTGCCGTTCGATGTTGGTCGACAGCCTCACAGGCGCTGTAGCGCGTAAATAAGCGTTTACCGTAATGTCCGAATAATAGGTATGGACATGAGAGCGGGAATAATAAAAAAGTCCGATTGGGACCAACGAATGTGGGCACACCACTTCCTCTTGAGTTGAACAGCGCTGAGGGCTGTCCTGTCCTTGTGTAGACGTGTGAGTGGAGAAGCATGAACGGCGGCGGGGAAGGGAACGGCCTGTCGGCGGCGACGTACTACGGGGACTCTGACGCGTCGCTCGAGAACGAGGCGGTGTCGGCTGCGGCGCAGCAGTACGGCTACGGACTGCCCAGTGACTCCGCCGACGACGACGAGGACGAGCCGGGCGGCGGTCGCGAGCCTGCCAAGCCCACCATCGTCCTCATGGGTCTCAAGCGGTAAGCAAGTTTACTCCTCGGTCCTCGCCGCATCCGCGTCTTCCAGAATTCTACATACTAGTATTTCGTCTCAGGAGCGGGAAGACGTCCATTCGGAAGGTGGTCTTCCAAAAGATGTCGCCCAACGAGACGCTCTTCGTCGAGAGTACCGCGCGCGTCACGAGCCACAGTCGGTGACAGGACGATGTGGTGTCCAACCGCGTGCGAATTCCGTCGTTCCTTTAGCCGTGTCGAACTCCTTCATCGACTTCGACACGAAAGAGTTCCCGGGGCAGCTGAGTCCCTTCGATCCGCATCTCGACCCCCAGGCAACGTTCCTCCGCTGCGGCGCGCTCGTGTTCATTATCGACGCCCAGGTTAGTAGCCCGCTGAGAACCCAACACTGCGACTTTGACAAGGAGAGGGTGCAACTGCAATGCGATGTAGGACGAGTACGGGGAGGCGTTGCGCCGTCTGCACGACTACGTGACGAAGGCGTACAAGATCAACAAGCAGATCCGCTTCGAGGTCTTCCTGCACAAGGTCGACTCCCTCTCGGACGAGCAGAAGATGGACGCGCAGCGCGACGTCTACCAGCGCGCCACGGACGCGCTCGCCGACGCCGGCATGGAGCAGATCTACTTGAGCTTCCACCTCACCAGCATCTATGATCACTCCATCTTCGAGGCCTTCAGCAAGGTCGTCCAGAAGCTCATTCCGCAGCTGCCCGCGCTGGGACACCTCATGGACATCTTCAATCAGGTGGCCTCAGTTCCCTGGTCAGCCCCCCGCCTCCGCCTCCCCACTGGCCATTGTCGTCCCGCTTTTCCGGGATCAACCTCCTCCCTGGCCATCGTCGTTCCCTATAATATCCGGGAAACCCCTCTGTTTATTGAAAAAAAAAATGAAAAAAATGCGTTTTGCCTCCACTTCAGTGTTGTATGACCGAAACACCTGATTAATGTTATTTAGACTAGACTTCTTTACACGCTATTTTGGTGCAAATTTTCCATTTTGACCCCTCCCCCTCGAGAATTCTATATCCCGGATGTTTCACCAGGATGTCTCTAGACTCTAGACCCCTCTCGACTCCCTAGGTACACCCATGTGTTGGCTGTGTGCACTGGCGTTGCCTCGCCTCGCACAAGGAGGCGCCCGCCCTCTCTAGAACTCGGCAGTGGAGAAGTCCTTTCTGTTCGACCTGGCGAGCAAGATCTACGTGGCGACCGACAGCACGCCCGTCGACATGAACATCTACGAGCTGTGCTGCGACGTCATCGACATCGCCGTCGACGTCGCCAACATCTACGGGTGCGTGCGCCGACGTCCTTCCTTCCGTAGGGCCGCTGCGCGAGCGAGCCCCTTGCAGAGGGGGCGGCAAACGCGGCGCGGCGCAGACGTCGACGGTGCCGTTGTCGCAGCGCGAGGAGGGCTCCGCGCGTCCTGTCGACGACGACTCGGCGTCCGGCGCCGAGCTGAACTCGGCCTCCATCATCCGCCTCAACAACCAGCAAGTGCTCTACTTACGCGAGGTCGGTCGGTCGGCAACTGAGCTCGTCGAGTCCTACCCAACTACCGGCGGTCGCTGCAGGTGAATCGCTACCTGGCGCTCGTCTGCTTCATCGGCGCCGACCACTTCCAAAAGCAGGGTGCGTTCCCCCCAGCGTCCCTTCCCGTCCTGGGCTTGAGGCATTGACTGAAGTGTTGCAGGTCTGATCGACTACAACTTCCACTGCTTCAAGAAGGCCATCGAGTCGGTGTTCGAGGTGCGTCGACGCAGTCAGGCGGCTATCGCCAGCGGCGCCTCCTCCGCCTACCGCCGCCGTCGACAGCGCCGACAGCGCCTCGGCAGCGGCAGTCCCGCCGGCAGCGGCTCCGAAATCTGCTGACACTCCCCGCCAGCCCCCCCCCCGCGCCACTACAACAGCCGCCGGTGCTACGAGTCTCCGCCGCCCTCTCAGCAGAAAACGGATATGTGTGCCTGTGTTCCGTTAACAGCCTCTATTCTATGTACAGTTGATCTATAGGCAAATCTTGGACAGGACATCATGCGGAGGTGCCGGACAAGTCATAGGTGCCCAAGGAAATTGGGCCAGGGGAGGGGGGTAAATCGCCAAATTTTTCGAAGGCAGGGGTGGGTAAATCGAGTTTTCGGAATGGAGTTTTATATGTCGGAATTGCACAAAAATTGTACTTATTCGCCTCGCAATGGACCCAAAGCGGTTCAAAACGTGATCTAAACGCCATTTCTATGTACCTTTAAGCTGCAGAGCACACAAAGACAGCGCTGCAGGCACACTTTTGCCATTTTTACAAGACAAATTGGCTTGAAGTTCCAGAGAATCAAAGCCGGGGAGGGGTGGTCCCGAATGTCTTTGGGGTTTGGGTCTTCCAGTGGCGGGGTATACCCCCCCCCCCCCCCTATACCCACCCATGGGCACCTATGGGAGTGGGACAAGTATAAGACGATCTCGCAATTGCTACATGCAGTACTTTAGCACAGTCTTGGACAATACAACCCAATATGCAATACAACAACAATATACACTCCAATCCAACTGGCTTTTTCGACCAATGCATCTAATGGTAACTCTAACCATGGTGTACTCTAACCATGTTTGTAGGGGCCATTTGTGTGGCCAATGATGGCTGTTATTACTACGATATATCTCAGCCCTACCCTATCCTACGCTGGCTCGTGCCGTGTGCCACCTTTGGTGCTCCTAAAACTGTGTTGGGTGTGTACTGTATGTGTTGCATATGCATAAAGAATGTACCGTACTCTATATTTTTTTAGCACAACGAAGTTGTACAGATTAGTGCTGTGGGTTTAGTGATCAGTGATGCGTCTTTAGCAGTGGTGTGTTCTGTACTGTACAGTCGTAGCTACTAGCCACAGACTGATCAGTGTGATTGGCATGTACGGTTCGGATGTCTGTGCGGTGTGACACAATTGACGTGCAGGGATACAGCGGTTGGCAATGATGTCGTGGTTGTGTTTCCAATGCTGTTTGGCTTTACTCGGCAGGTTTGCTGGAAGAAATCAATTGGCTCGCTTGATGTACATGCGGTTTGTTTAACGAAAAGTGCCCTTTTCGACCTGACATCGATACTACTCCACGCGTGGGGTCAGTCAGTCGAAGCATTAGCTTAGGCAGACGGGCCTGGGCTAGAAGAAGGCCGGTGTTGGCTGGCATGATGACCGCGGGCGGCGGCGGCAGTCTCGACGAGCTGGTGCGCAATAGCGCCAGATTTGTGCAAATGGCCGCGACCGTGGAGGAAGCGGCGTCCGAGCTGCGATTCGTGCGCAACTGGCTGCTCGCCTTCTCCGCTACCGCCTACTTGGCGCTGATTGGCAGCCTCTGCGTCCGCCTCTGGCGCCAGCGGAGGCGCCGTCGCCGCTGCCCGCTCCATCTTGGTGGGCAGTATTTGCTGGATTGACTGTCCGCCCTGCGTCCGACACGCGGCGCTTTTGCAGCGAGCGGCGGTCGGGCGGGTCTCTGTGCGCGGTGGCCGCTCGTCCGGACGGCGAGCAGCAACGCGACGCAGCGGCACGTCAACTGCGAACGGTCGTCAAACGGCGGCGCAGAACTGTGTGGTCGTGGAACTCGTCCGGCCAATCGGCCCAACCAAGACGGAGGCGGATAAACTGGAGCAAAGCAAAACAGCCTTCGTGTTCGGAACAAAAAGCGGCTAGCGGAGCTATTGAGTAGCGTGCTCTCATTTGGTCAATTGCTCTGTGCAACAGGAAATGCAACAGCGCCGGCGCCGACGGTCAGTAGCGTGCAAGCCGAGGGGGCAGACGAGCGACTGACTGCGGCGGCGGCGGCGTCGGCGGCGCTTGCCGGCTCCTTGATTAATCCCAGTAGTACTCGAGTGCGGGCGGCGACGGCGTAGGCCGTCCTCCTCAGCGGCGAGCAGCCACTCCTTTGCCGCGTCAACGGGATTCGATTTGCCGACTCAGGCGCCGCCGACGCGTCGACGGGTCGCGTCGTCGACGCGCCTGCCGGCGTTTACGTTCCCTTATTGCCTTTTCGGACGCCTATCGCTCGTTGATTGGCGCCAACCGTTGACGCACACGACCACCGGCCGCGGACGCGGCGCCCAGCGCCCCGGCGGAAGCGGCTGTCTTTACCGAACGCAATATCCTTGTTTTATGCGTCTATCACATTTTTTGGCCGAGCCGAAAAACGCTGTCCCAATTAATCGCGTTTCGAGCCTACGGTAGTGCAGCGGCGTCTTCGCTTGCTCTTCAATAAACCACCCACTCGCGTATTAGAGGCTAGTTTGTAGCAACCCGTTGCAGCTATCGAAGGTCGTGGGTAGCGTCTCTGCAGTCTCTTCTTTTCCATTCATGGCCAGCTACGTGTGCATACAAGTGATACACACATAGTCGCGTCGGAAATCACTAGCGCGCGAAGCAGCGCGAAATGGCGCCGAGCGGAGGCTACAGCAGCGCCTGCGCCTGCAGCGCCGCCTCCCCAGGCGTGTGGTCATTCGAAAGGCACTCGTCGCGCGAGATGCCTGTCAATTCGGTCGAGCTCCAGGGGACGAGCAAGCGACCCATTCTAATCACAATTACAAGTAATCCGGAGATTTTGAGCGCCCGCCCACCCTCTCTCCGGTCGATCGGGGAACTGGAGTCGCTTCTCGGTCGGGCCGCTCCCACAGACCACCTCTCAAGTACGCGCGTTTCAATTTACGACTGCCATTTTCGCCACTGCCACATGTCTACGACTTCCATCCACGACGGAAATCTCAGTGTGCGAATGTGTAGGTGTGTGTGTGTGTGTGTGTGTGTGTGTGTGTGTGTGTGCGCCCGCGTGTGTGTGTGTTTGTGTGTGGCTCACCCGTCTCCCTGACTAATGCTACCGTACCGATATCTGGAAATACCCGTGCACTGCACGTACACATGCTTACACCATGTGCACGTGCCGTCACTTAACCTGATTTTGTACATTCTCCAATGTCTCTCACACGCACACTTCGGACGTTTGGAATACTAGTGGAGCGGAGCGTTGCCGTCGAGCAGTGCCTTCGTCTACTGCGCGTCGGCGCTGCCCAAAAACGACGAAAATCCGATCCGCGTAAATATGCATCGATTGGCGGCTAGTCCCTCTTCTATACTTAACCTCATCTGGATTAGCCACCGCTGGACGGCTCCGGCCCACGCGCCTCTAACGGAGCGCTGCTACCTTTGCTCTCGGGCGCCGCGCGGTCGGCCACACCGCCGGTCGCGTGACGGGCCGATCGCTCGAACGGCTCGCTGACGCGCGCGAAACGAGTTAAATGCCCCGAGTGCCCCCCCCCCCCTTCCACCGGAGAAAAAGGCGAACAAAAGTTGTCGTGTAGGGGTAGACGAACGAACGGCTCCTTAAAGCGCTAATTCTCCGGCTGCATGTGCGACGTTCGTCCCGGCGATGCGCTGATTCGGCGCCAATCTAGCCGGCGAGCGGCCAGCTGCGCAGCGCTCTCCAGTTATTGGCGCTGAGCCGCTCCCCATTCAGCGGATCGCGGAGCGCGCCCGCCCCGCAACAGCACAGCGGGCATAGTGCGATGCCTGCGGGAAAACGGGTCGCTTACAGGACAGTTAGCCGAATTCAGGGAGCGAGGCCGCGAAGTCGCTGATGTCCCAGCTGTCGGCGAGCGCCATGACGCACGTGGCCAATGAGACGACGGAGGAGGCGACACCGGCGGACATCAAGCTGTTGTCGCGCATCAGCTACGGCTACCTAGCTCCGCTGATCATCTCGTTCGGCGTGTTCGGCGACGTCATGACCATCTTCATCCTGAATCATCCGCTGCTGCGACGTACGGCCGTCCTCTACCACTACCTGACGATGCTGGCGGTGACGGACCTGCTCACGCAGCTCTCGATCGTGCCCATGCTCTTCTACATGCTCGAGACAAAGCTCTGCTGGCGCGTCGCCGCCGCCTACAACGCGCACATCGGCTTCCCCCTCGTCAACTCCCTGATGGCGGCCAGCGTCTGGATCGTCGTCTTTCTCACAGTCACCCAGTACATCGCCGTCTGCCACCCCTTCCACGCCGAGCCACTGCGCGCCAAGGCTGCCGGCGTCTACCTTACCGGTAAGGGTCCAATAGTCAGCTTATACAGCCTAATAGCCTATCCTATCCTTGTTTGTCTGACATTGCCAAGGAGTCAGTCCATGATGCATGAATGTATTGTCGTTTCACTCATCTTTGACTGGTCACGTTGCACTACCGAAACACACCGCAAAGTGAATTTGACGTAATCGCCTTTAGTGTAGTGTTTTTAAATGCAGTGCATTGTAGGTAAATTACAATTCTAGTGGTACATTGCATTCCACGGCAGCTTGCTTGAGACGATGTTCAGTGCTGGAAATGTTGAGGTGCGGCGTACGTGATCGGCTTCGCGATGAACGCCGCCTGGGCGCTGGACAAGGAGGTGCGCTACGACGCGCATGGCGACTGCTTCGTCGAGGTGGAGGTGGCGCACCTGCCTGCGACCAAGGTCGTCTTCGCCTCGTACAAGTGGGGCCGCGAGGCGGTGTGCCGCATCCTGCCCGGCCTGCTCATCGGCTACTTCAACGCGCGCATCGTCTGCACGTACCGCCAGACGCGCAGGCAGCGCTTCCGCCGGCTGGCGCAGTCGCAGCGCCAGACGCTGATGACGCGCGCGGAGCGCGAGGAGCGCCGCCTCATGACGCTCCTCTTCGCCGTCGTCGCCGTCTTCTTCCTCTGCACGCTGCCCGCCGCCCCACTCGCCGTCCTCGTCTCCGACCGACTCAGCAACCACCTGCCCTTCCAGACCTACAGGGCCGTCACGAACCTGCTCGAGTTCACCAAGTTCGCCCTCAACTTCTACCTCTACTGCCTCGTCAACCCAGACATTCGCCGTCTCAGCGTACACATACTGCTCTGCAGGCAGTACAGGTTCGACTGCGCACGCACGCACGCACGCACGTATTGTAGACCCTCCAGCAGTGTCCCCCTCCTATCATGCCCCTTCCTATAGTGCCCCCTCAGTGTAGTGTCACGGTGTACCGAGAGGTGGAAGGTACAAGGTGTCCCACTATTTAGTACATTTTAAATCGCCGTTTCTCGACCGTTCGTACAGATATTCGAGTCGTACTTGTTTTGTTGTAGAGCCAATACATGCATTTCTTATGTCAAATTGTGATGCGGGAACACAATTGGAGGACTTACGGTACCTGTTCTCGTGTACGGAAGTGTGTACCAATTTGGTAGGTGTATGCATGCTCGTACTGTATGCATTGCGTACGCGTGATGACGAGTCAAGATTTGCAAGAGTGAAACTTGCAGCAAGCCCGCGATGGTCGGCTCAAAGAATATGACGCAGTTGTCGATGCTGGCGTCGAAGCGAAGTGCGGTGGAGGGCGGCGGGGGCGCCAGCGGCTGCGGCGGCCGCACGGCCAGCATGAGCATGCGAGAGTCGAGCAGCGTGCTCAGCCTCTCGTCGCGGCCCGGCGGCGGACACACGCACTCGGTCTACACGTCGACGAAGCTCTCGTCCGACTCGCAGCTCAACCTCTACCACGTCCAGCGCTCCGGCCTCCTACTGCCGCCCGCGTCTTCGTCCCGGCTCGCACCGCCCGCCAACGGATCGCTCGGCAGCGCGCCCGGCTCCCGCAAGCGGTCCCAGCCGCCCACCAACCCCTGGAAGAAGCGTAGCCACCAGGAACCGCTCTCACCCCTTCCCCACCTGCTTTTCCTTTCACATTGTCATATTTCCAATGAATTTTCACACTGAGCAGGCACTCTTTGTCGCATTCTCGGTTGTCCAGCTGACGCTTAGCGCAGCTGTCGACGGGGGAGTGAGGGTGCGTCGGGGTGTGAGCGCGGTGCCCAGCAGTCGCTGCTGGGTCTCGACCCGCAGGGCACGTACAAGCTTCAGCCCAAGTATCGCAGCTGCGAGTCGACAACGGTCCTCTCGCGCACCGGCGCCCCCGGCGGTGGCGCCACGGACTCCACCGCCGACGACTCAGACTCGCGTCTCTCCTTCAACAGCGACGTCGACGTCTTCCTCTGACACCACCGCCCGCCACCGACACCGACACGACGACACTGACGACGACACGCATATCACCGCAATGATCACACTGTACGCGCACAGTCGCACGCGCGTCCCGCACTTATACACTGTTCTGCTGATCGAAGCGTGAACAGATGATTTATCGAGCCCGTGCCCCGTGTACACGTTGTGTGCGAGTACGATACCGAGAATGTCGCGTGTATTGTGCAGGTACGCGCCAATCCAAAGCACCCAAGTTTGTAAAGTCCACTAGAAGGTTGTCTTATGGTATGGGTATTTTAAGGAAATATTTGGATTTAGCCGGTACTGCGACAATTGGAGTTGCTGCTTTTTTATGTTTTGCTTGAGACCCCCACCATAGCGATGAAACTTTTATTACAAGAAAGGGAGTTTTACGGGTTACTGCACAATGTAAGTGCGTGCGATTTTCAGTCCTATTCTGTACCCATTTGAGTTGTTACTTCAGCGACCACTGTATGAAATGTGGAGACAACAAAGCACGCCCGGTGCATTCGTTACAGTCAACTAGCAATCGTGACAATGAACAGGGATGTACGGGTGCATAGGTAGTAGCAGTGTCGGCCGATTCATCAGGCAGGCGACGGACGTGACGCAGCGGGGAAGGGAAGGGAGAGAAAGGGGGAGAGGGAGGCCCGATCCCCGGCTGGCCGACCTGCCACTGGTAGCGGTTCGCTTCATTGTGCGTCCGTTGCGGCCGCGTTGGAGCGACATACGCGCGACGCCGAGTTCAATTCGCCATTGTGTCGTTGAATGCGCGAAACCGAGCCCTTTTCCAAATTTTGCTCGCCGGTTTGCGCCCAGGCGGCATGTGGGCATCTGCTCGCTGCTTCCTGTGCTTTCGGCCTGCACGCACGTGGCGCGAATTTTTCTGCGCATGTTCCCGCCTTGCCGCAATGCTTTCCGTGTCCTGTAAGTAAGGGTACGCAGCTAATGAAAGGTTCGGCCCAGCTAACCTAACGACAGGCGCTGATAAATGGATCGGAACGGGTCTGCCCGTTGCCATGGTCGAGCCGCCGCCGTCATAAATGAGGCTGAGGGGGGGGGTATAGGAATAGCGAGGTTCAGTCGGGGCAACGCACGGTTGGGTTGTTTGCCGACTTGGGCACCAGTCCTCTGCTGACGTAGTTGAGCTGCGATGTTGTCCTCCAATTTGCGAGGAGCTCGCGAGGACGGGGTCTCTACCCAACCGCGTCCAATAGGCGACTCTTTTTACCCACCGCCACCTCTATATGCACTGTATATCGATCGACCTGTGCTGCCACTTCACTGCTTCAAGTGGTGAACAAACAGTACGCTCCCAAGTCTCTTTAGTGCAGCAGCGGGGCCACGCGCCCGAGAAAAACTGATGTCGATGGATTGCAGCTGGGGCTGCGGCGAGAAGTGTCGTCCTTTCCTTTGGCGTGTGACGAGAGATGGAGGGGTGTTATGCGGCTGCTGCGTCCTCATTATTGCAAACAAA
The DNA here is from genome assembly GCA_030248085.1 of Paralinhomoeus sp. GSCO2_6. Lineage (NCBI taxonomy): Eukaryota > Metazoa > Nematoda > Chromadorea > Monhysterida > Linhomoeidae > Paralinhomoeus > Paralinhomoeus sp. GSCO2_6. The sequence continues at coordinate 19,562 of JASAMY010001044.1, forward strand.
AAGGCCCCCCAGCAGGCGACAGAATCGCTCTCACGGCAGTACTGTCCTGTGTCCCTTTTCTTTTCGTTCTCTCTCTCTCTCCCACGCCCCGGTCTCAGCTCTGTGGAAAGCGGGGCGTTGCTAGGCGTAGGCTACGTAGAGGCTTTTAACGGGATGGTCGCAGCCGGTCGGCTGTCTCGTTATTCTGTTCTCGCCGTCCAAGACGCTTGTCGAAGCAGCACGTCCTTGCCGAGTGGTGGTGGGCGGCGCTGCGCCGCGCTGCGTTCGCTATCAGCGCCCCACGCCCGCTGTACACCACCCTGTACAGTCACCAGTTGCCCCCCCCCCCCTGTCTGATTCGTCGTCCGCTAGCGCCAGCCATCCGTCCAACATCCAACGCACAGACTGTACTACGCTTCCAGACGATTATGTGACGCGTCGACGACCGTCAAGACAAAGGCTCTTCTTGTCTCGCAGTAGTCGTCGACAGCATGTCGACTGACACGCCGGTGCCGACCACCACCGCCGACGATCTCCTGAGCAAGGGGACGACGGCCGCGCCAGACGGTGGCGGCTCGTCTGCGACCCTTTGGATCGTCCTCGCCATCGTCTGCCTTCTGCTGGCCGCGCTCGTGGCCGCCGTGGTGGCTTTCTTCGTCTACAGAAAGGTGCGTCGGCGGCGTCGCCTCCAGGGACAGTATCGTCCGCAAGAGGAGGAGATCCGCAACGCCGGCAATCTGCCCTACTTACCGCCGCCGAATATCGAAGGACTTATTTGACGCGGAGCGAGGCGAACACTTGCTACGAACCAGCATTCTCAAATCAAACGGTTCTACTTCTGGCTCGCTGTCTACTCAACTGGTTGTGATGTGATCAAGTGTCGACCCGTGCGTTGTTGTACGTGCTACTGCGAATTGTATTTTGTTGTGAGCATAGCATAGCTGAGAAGAACAAGCTTTCCAGTTTCATGACACCAAAAGAATAGACAATGACGGTATGCCGACGGCGGTAGATGATGTCAAACAACAGAATATGTACGTTACATGCAACTTTAAAACTTTGAAATTTCGAACATGTTAAAATTGAAATGCTTTTCTTTTGCAATTGAAAGTGTCCTATGTACGCTCATATTTTTTGTAATTCATCGATTCAAATGTTCCTTCTTTCGTTTGATTCATTGAATTCATTCGAGAGTAGTGTTCAAATTACAGTACTTGTGAAAAGTACAGTAATTTCCAGATCCTTTGAACCGCCTCAAAAACAATGAACGTTTGTTATGCAAATATTTGAACACGGTATGCGCTTCTTGAATTTATTCTTGAAGTGTGCTCAACTTTTTTGTTGTTCTGTTTTGTCCTTGTAATTGCGAGAAGTCGGTCGACAAGCGCAACAACTGGTGCGATGCACAACAATTCGAGTAGCCAATTGATAAATTCTAATCACGGTGATTATCAAGCTCTGGAAAAGGTGTCATCATTTGTGTTTTAGATCAGTCGTTCAGAGTTGCTGAAGGGGTTCCTTCGAGAGGGCGGGGCCGTGGACGGCAAATGACGCAACAGGTCGATTTGTTTTGCCCTTCTCACTGTTCTTTCCCTAATTCCAAATTTGGTCGGTTTAGGCACCCCTCGGATTCGGCTACCCCGGCACCTCGTTTTCGTCGGCCTCGGCAGCGCCGACGCCGCCTTCGTCAGGCTGGGGAGACTGGGGCGGGGGGAGGTCCGGGAGGAGCTCGGCTTCCGGTTTCGGCAGCGCTCCCACCACCGCCTCGGCCACTTCGGGCGGCTTCGCGTCGAACGGTGGATTCGGCGGCTTCGACAGGCCCGAGGTGTCGCGCACTGCGGCCAGCTCGTGGAAAGTGGCCAAGGAGCCGCCGCCGTGGAAGGCCGACTCCGAGAAGGAAGAGCGCGGTGCTGACGGGAAGCGTTAGGCGACTTTGTCGGGTAAAAGAAGGCCTCGCGTCTGCAGCTCAGCTGGGCGGATTCGGCACGGCGCCTCCCTCCAACGGCGGCTTCGGCGACATCGCTGTCGCGGCGCCCGGTCGCTCCGACTTCACGTTCGGCGACATCCGCGCGCAGATGAAGAAAAATTCGGAGCGCAAAATGGCCGGTCGGTGGTCGAGGTTGCCAGTGTCGACTCGCGATTGGAGACTAGTGGATTTATTGCGCTTTTGCTTCAGAGTACGGGCCGATCAAGAAGAACTTCTACGAGGAGCATCCGGAGGTGACGGCCCAGTTTCCAGAGGAGGTGGAGCGTCTGCGCGCCCAGAAGAACAACATCTCCGTGAAGGACGAGTCAAAGGGTGGTGCGCGCGAGCCTTGCAAGCCCATCTGGAAGTTTGAGCACGCCTTCCACAACTACCGTAAGAGCGGGCTTCGTGCGTGCGCTCCTGCCGACGACGACCTGTGCAGCGGAGGCGCTGTCGGAGCTGGAGCGCTACTTCGAGACGCCCTCGCCCGTCCAGTGCCAGGTGTGGCCGCTGGTGCTGGCCGGCCATGACGTCATCGGCATCGCGCAGACCGGCACCGGCAAGACCCTCGCCTTCCTCCTGCCCGCATTCGTGCACATCGACGGACAGCCCACGTGCGTCCCCTGAGCCAGTCGCCGTCAGTCGCCAGCCCAGCCCCCCCCCCCCTCCCCTGCAGGCAGCGACAGGACCGCTACGGGCCCAGCTGTCTGGTGCTGACGCCCACGCGCGAGTTGGCGCTCCAGATCGAGCGCGAGGTGCGCAAGTACCACTACAAGGGCATCAAGAGGTTCGTCGTCGCGCCAAGTTCGCTCTGGTTTGCTGTCCAGACGCGCAACTCCCTGAAGCGTGTGCGTGTACGGCGGCGGCAGTCGTCGGGAGCAAGTCGACATCTGCAAGGACGGTGTCGAGATCGTGATCGCGACCCCGGGACGACTCAACGACCTCGTCTACAGCCAGGTGGTCGACCTGCGCTCCGTCACCTTTCTGGTGCGTTCCGCCGAGTTGCCTCTGCCTCCGGGATGGTTGTCGTCGCCGCAAGCGTCGTCTGCGTTCGTTAGGTTCTCGACGAGGCGGACCGCATGCTCGACATGGGCTTCGAGCCGCAGATCCGCAAGATTCTGACCGAGGTGCGGCCCGACAGACACACCGTGATGACGAGGTCGGTCACTCCTCGGCTTCGCGTCGACTCGGCTGGGACGCGTTACGTTCTCCAGCGCCACATGGCCTCCTGTCGTGCGCGAGCTGGGAGCGCAGTACACGACCGACGCGTTCCTCGTCTTTGTCGGCTCGCTCGATCTGGAGGTCAGTTAATTGACTTTGGTGGGGGTGGGGCAGCGATTGCGACGTTCTGAGCTGTAGGCGTGCAAGGCGGTGAAGCAGCGCGTCGTGATGCTGGAGGACGAGAGCGAGAAGCGCGACCGCCTCATGCAGTTCATTCGGCACATGACGGCCGAGGACAAGGCGCTCGTGTTCGTCGGCAAGAAGAGCGTGGCGGACGACCTCTCTTCGGACCTGCTGCGCGCCGGCATCCGCTGCGAGGCGATGCACGGCGACCGCGAGCAGTCCGAGCGCGAGCAGGCGCTCCGTCGACTCCGCAAGGGCACCGTCCGTCTGCTCATCGCCACCGATGTCGCGTCGCGGGGCCTCGACGTCCCAGACATCACGCACGTCTTCAACTACGACTTCCCACGCAACATCGAGGAGTACGTCCACCGCGTCGGCAGGACCGGCAGGGCGGGGTGGGTGGGTGGGCGAGCTGCGCCGAGTGCCGTCGGTGCCGTGAGGACTGCCTCACTGCGCGGCTGGCCCGTGCGTGCAGGAAGACGGGCGAGGCGATCACGCTCGTGTGTCGACGCGACTGGCGGACGGCGGGCGACCTGGTGGACATTCTCGAGAAGAACGGCCAGTCCGTGCCCAACGAGCTGCGCGGCATGGCCGACCGATGGGCTCTCAAGAAGGCGGAGATCGGCTCGCAGCGCAGAGGTCCTGCTTGCCGCTTTCGGCAGACGCGCCCTCTGGCAAGCACTCGCCACCGTTCAGACTATCGTCGACGCGACGAGGGCGGAGGCGGCTTCCGGCCCGGTCCTATGGGCATCGCCTTCGAGTAGTGTGGTGGCGCAGTGGCCGTTGAAAGCAGCTAGCTAGAATTAGCTGCGCATGCATTGTTCGCGCTCATGGCTGGTGTGTTGGCGCAGCGTCCCGTTGAGTCTACCGCGCTCGCGCTTGTGTTAAGAAGCGTACACAGTCGCTATTTTTTTGTCTGTTCCGTTTTTTTTTTAGTTAAGGTGACGCAGCTCTTTGTTGTAGAGTATGCGATGTTTAGTGGCGGTGGGGTTGACTGACGGGGAAAGAATAGAGAAGTCGGATAGTGTGTCTACACTGCGCTCCTTTTGACAATGGAAGCCCTTCTGTTGTGTAATTGGTTTGGTTTGTTCAACTGATTCAAACAACGTGCGCTGGAATTGGGCGCCGTAGAAGTTTAAATATGTGTGCGTTAATACAACATGCTTCAGAGACTGTAACGCCATTAATTCGAAATAATTGAGCTTTTCGCGATGGCCGGCACGGATGGCACGGCGTTCGCCTTGCCGAGCCACTTGCCGAAGAGGGAGACGCAGACGGCGACGTTCCTCACCAAATATCCCGAGTACGACGGACGCGGCGTACGAATTGCAATTCTTGACTCTGGCGTCGATCCCGCTGCCGACGGACTCAAACTCGCGTCCGGCGGCCGCCGTAAAGTCGTCGACATCGTCGACTGCGCCGCCGGAGACGACGTCGACACCTCGACGACTAGGAGGCCCTCTCCCAGCGGCGAGCTTCTCGGATTGACAGGCAGAAAGCTTCAGGTTTTTTCCGGTCCTGCCAGACCCGCCAAATGCCAACCAAGCGGCAAATGTGTCGTCTGCCGCCTCAGATTCCGCCCTCCTGGACGAACCCGACGGGCGTGTACCACCTGGGCGTGAAGTGCATCAACGAGCTGTACAAGAAGCCGTTCGGCGAGCTGTCGACCCGCCTTAGTGTGCGTGGGCGGACAAATGAAGGAAGATGCTTCCTTCCAGGAAGAATGCCTCTGTCTTTCAGGCTGAAAGGAAGCGCGACTACTGGGACGCGGAGCAGCGCGGCGCACTCGCGGCCGCTTTGGACAGCCTGGAGAAGCACGAAACGTTGATCGGAAGCAGCTCCGAGAGAATTGTGCTGTTCCAATTTTGCACATTACCTACAGTGCGCCAAGTGCCTGCATGTACATGTATATGTACGTGCATGTATAGATGGACAAGTGGGACAGAGAAGACTTCTCGGCCGCCGTTGAACTGTTGAAGGAGATGGACAAGGATTACGAAGACCGCGGACCCGTTGCCGACGTTCTCTGCTTCTATGACGGCGCGCATTGGAGGTGGCCGCTCTCGCCTTACCCTTTGTGGTTGAATTGGGACAGTTTGCTGTGTGCTCGGTAAACTACAGGGTGTGCGTGGACACGAGCTACTGCGGCGACCTGGCCAGTTGCTCTTTGATGGGGCAGTACAGCGAGACGTTCGACTACATCACCTTGTCCGAGCGAGGTTGGCGTTGCTGCGTGCCTTCGCCTAATCAATCGATAGAGCCCTGCGCCTCTGTGCCGAATAGACCAGCTGACGGTGTCGTGCAACGTGTGCGAGGACGGCGCCCTGGTCGAGCTCTGCTGCGCCGGCAACCACGGCACGCACGTGGCCGGCATCGCCGCCGCCCTCGCGCCCGCCGCCCAACTGCTGTCGCTCTGCATCGCCGACTCGCGCCTCGAGCAGGAGGAGACCGTCTACGGGATACGCAGAGCCGTACGCTCAGCCTTCCTGTCTGTGTTGAGGCAGTAGCCACGAGGACCGCTGTAGACGTTTGGACGGCGCCGAATCCCATCAGCAGTCTAGGGCAGTGACAACGGTCCATTGACAGGGAAATCCTCGTTAGTGGATCCATCAAGAATCGAACCCGGAACGGTGCGCGCGAGAGGCCAGTATTCTATCACTAGACCATCCTCTTCCCGTAGTCAAGCTTTCCTGTCGACGCGCTCTCGACTATCCGTAGGTGCACAAGGCGATCGAGCTGGGCGCCGACGTCGTCAACATGAGCTACGGAGAGGCGGTTGACGTTGCTCGCTCGAGGTGGGGGGGGGGGGGGGGGGGTTCGGGGAAGTGGGGTAGGAGAGCGGCTGCGGGTCCAGCGCAGTCGTCGAGGCGATCGAGGAGGCGGTATACGAGCACGACATTCTTTTCCTGCTGTCTGCCGGCAACGACGGACCCGCCTACTCGACCCTTCTGGCGCCTGCAGCCTGCACCGACGCCGTCATGGGTTGTGTCGCAATTTTCAGTGCTTTGGAAGATGCACGTGCATGGCAGGCTGTTTTTAGCGGTGAGCGCCTACTTGACCAAGGAAATGCAGTCCGCTCTGTTCGGCGTCTCCGCCTCCGAGATGCCCGAAGCCGTCTTTCCCTGGTCTTCGAAGGGCCCTAGGTCTGTCGGTGGCCTAACGCCGTCACCGAGAGTGAAATTGAAATTGAAATGGCGTTCAGTGTGAATGGTGGCGTGCCGAGTTTTGCGGCGCCGGGGGCTGCGTTCGCCGCCTGGCCCCGGTTCACGCTCGCGAAGCTCGCCATGCGCCACGGCACCTCCATGGCGGCGCCCAACGCCGCAGGCGCCATCGGTGCGGTCCCACACTTTTCTCTTCGCTACCACTCGCGAACGAAGCCCTTGGTTCTTGCAGCCTGCCTATTGAGCGGCCTGAAAGCGGAAGGCCTGGCCTACAGTCAGTACGCGGTCCGGTTGGCGCTGGAGAACACGGCGCTGCCCAAAGCCGGTCAGGATCCGCTCCAGTGCGGCCGCGGTCTACTGCAGGTGGGTGAGGAGTTTGCTGGCTTCGAAAAGTCACCACCGCTCGTCCGCGCTCTCAGGTGGACGCCGCATTCGACTACCTGAAGCGGCACGCCGCCTACTTGGCGCGCGACGCGGGTTTTGTCCGCTACAAGGTCAAGGTGAACGGCGGACGCGCGGTCGGCGTCTATCTGCGCGAGGCCTCTGAATCCGAGCGGGCCGTCGCCGTCTCCGTCTCCGTGGAGGCCCTGTTCCGCAAGGACGCGAGTGCCGCCTCGAAACTGGCCATCGAGAGGGACTTCGCGCTCTGCTGCGACGCAGCCTGGGTCGCGCACCCTGCGACGCTCAAGCTGCTCGGCCGTGCCAAGACTGTCGATCTCGTGGTCGACGCGCGCCTGCTCGAGGTGGACCGCGTCCACTACACCGAGTTGCTCGCCTTCGACGCGCAAAACAGGGCGCTGGGACCGGTCTGGCGACTGCCCATTACGGTAGGTTACAGGTCAACATTTGCCTGAAGGGAGGGGGTTTGCTGCGGTCCTTGCAGGTTGTCAAGCCTAAGACAGTCGTGACAGAGCACGGGCGCTATGTGGTGGAACGCCGCGACCTCACCTTCAGGTCGGGAGACACAAACCACCAGTTTATCGACGTTCCCGCCAACGCCACATACGCTGGTCTGTTCGCGAATTTAGGAGCTGTCTCTGTCTTGTGGTAGACAAAAATTTCATTGGCGTGCAGACGTACACGTGACGTGCAAAACTGCCGAACGAGACTGTCGCTTTCGACTTCACGCCGTCTTGTTACTGCCGGAAACCGCCTTTGACAAGACGCATTGCCTGAAGGCTGGTGGTAAAGTTTTTTTTTCCGACTGATTCTAATGCGATTGTTTCCTTTCAGAATTTTACGCTCAGGGAAGGCGAGACGTGGACTCATTCGGTCGCAGTCACGCAGCACAGGTAGCTGCGGATGCTTTTCGACAGAGTGTGGTTCTGTGCGGAGTGCATGCACGCGCGCTCAGAACGCTGGAGGTGTGCCTCGCCAAGCTCTGGACCAACCCTGGGGCGGCGACTCTCGACGTCGTCGTCGAGTTCCACTCCATCGTCGTGCTTCACATGGACCCACTGGTTCGTCGGCCTGTTACCCTCCTTGCTGGGCACTCTGCACGTTTTCTTGCCGCTGCAGCTGAGCTCGTCCGCTGTCTCCAGTTTCGTGGTGCAGTCGACGCTACGTCACGAGCAGCTGACGCCCTCGATTGCGCTGAAGTCGCTCTGCACGCCGCTCAGGTATTCGGCGCCTCTGCCTGCCAGTCGCCACGAGACGGCGCTCCCCATTCCTACAGGCCGTCGGCAAGTCGGCTGCGGGCGCGCGGGGAGCGGGACGCCTGGCGCGGGGGCCGGCGCGTCTACGAGCTGGTGAACAGCTACGCGGTGTCGGCGCGGCAGAGCGAGGGCGCCGAGCTGCTCGTCGACCTGCCAGGCCTGCAGGAGAAGCTCTACGACAGCCCCTTCCTCCTCAAGCTCTGGATGCTCTTCACGCCCCACAACAAGTTTCTCGGCGCCGGCGAGTCCTTCCCCGATAGGGTTTGGAGCTGCTCACTCGCCTGTAATTTGTTCCCACGTTCGTTGTTGATTTCCTCAGCATTCCGTCCGCGTGGACAAAGGCGAGTACGTGCTGCGACTGTGCCTCCGTCACGAGTGGTCGTCGGCGCTGGAGCCTCTCAAGGACCTGCCTATAGTCGTGGAAGAGCGCCTGTCGAACGCGCTCGGCCTTGACGTGCACCAGGAATATGAGGCGGCGAGTCTTCGGTCGACTCGCAAGCCGTCTCCCGTCCGTCTGGCGCCGCGGACGGCGCGCCGCCTCTACGTCTCGCCCCTTGCCGACGACAAACTGCCGGCTGGCGCCTCCGTGGGCACGTTCCTCTCTGGGGCGCTGGCGCTGGTCAGCGGCTCCAAGGCGCGCGCGGCCCATCAAGTGCCCGTCACCTACGTTCTGACGACCAAGAAAAATGAAGCCGGTCGGGCGACTACCAGCTTCGTTCAAGTCACAGCCGCCAAGAAAGAGAAACCGAAATTAGCTGAGCTCAAAGGTACGCTGTATTTCTGCCGTATTTGCGACGACGACTAGACTGAATACTGTTCTCTTTTCTCGCTCAGAGAGTGTTCGCGATTGCAAGGTGGCGTACCTGTCCAATGTCGTGAAAGAGACGGACGCGTCGGGATTGTTCGAAGAGCTGAAAGCGGACTGGGCCGACCACCTGCCAGTCTACACTGCCTACATGGCCCGCTTAGTGAAAAAGGTGCGAACAAACTACGGCTTGAGCTACCAGCTCATTGTCCTAGTGAGAGAGTGGTCCGGCTAACAGGACAGCGTGCGCCACGCGACGCGTATCGCCGAGCTGGCGGATTTGGTGCTGGCTCGCGTCGACCAAGCCAGACTCACGCTCGACCTCGACGCCGTCAAGAGCGAGGCAACCGACCTGGACTCTTGGTGGCGCTTGCGCTATCTCGCCTCAGGCTCCGCCTCACTCCTTGTCGTTTAGCGAAGTCGAGCTGCGACGGTCTTCGCTGATAGAGGCGCTGTCAGCGCGCGCCAACGTCGTCGCCGACGCCTTTCTGCGCGCGCAACCCGACCAGCAACCGACGAGCTTTGTCCGCGGCGCGCCCTTTACCGTCGAGCCCATGAGTTCGTCCTCTATGCAAGAAGATTGGGTTGACGAAAGTATGCTGTCGAAATTGAGGTGGACGAAAGGAGAAGACGGCGCCGAATAAGGTGCCGGCGTCGCCGTCGAAATCGGAACTGGAAAATGAGAACGGCGGCGACACGGCCGCCTCAGCGGCTGATTTGCCGGCTACAATCGAGGACGTGGACGCGACGTTCCTTGGCCTCGCCAAGTGGTGCGACGCGAAGGACTCGAGGGTTCGTCCGAATGTCCGTGCGTGCGTGCATAGTTGCGAGAATTCGCGTGTTTGTCGTCAGGCGACAATGGCCTACGTGAAGCACGCAGTGGCGCACGAGCAGTACGCGCGAGCGGCCAAGTTCCTCTCCGTCGCGGCCGATGGACGCGGCCGTCACACCGACCAGATGCTCGCTGAGGTCTGCCGCGTACGTGCGTGCGTGCGTGCGTGTCCCCTTGTTGCCGACGTCACCTAAAAGGTGAGTGGTTCACCTTTAGCTGTACGACAAACTGGGCTGGCGGCACGCGGCGCGGAAGACGCTCGAGGACGCGTTCGTCGAATATCCCAGCAGCTTTCGACCCTTTTGACGACTGCACGCAGCAGCACCGCGCGGACCTGGCACAATAACCCTGGATATTCAGTGTACCTAGTCACGCTAGTCTGCTGATTGCTCGCGCCTCTATCCAAGTCAACGTTGTGCAATAGGATAGATTTTATTGGTTCAATGCTTTATGCTTGCTTTGATGAGAAAGCATTGCAGCCAAAGCCTACAATAGGATTTCATGAGATGTGCGGCCTGGGAGCGTCCTTGAACGTGTCACTGGGTATGTGTTGAGTTATGCATATGTGCATCATACTCATACATTGAGTGTTTCTCTGCTGCTTAGCAAGGGCAATACCTGTGCAGTGCCGACTTCCGTGCAGTGCAAGTGTATGAAAGTGATACAGATTAGATTACGGTTACGGTAGTTTGTATTTTTAAGCGAGCCAGTTAAAGGAGCTTGTGAAAGTCATGGATTTGTTGTGGTTGTGGTTGAGTGTGTGACGCGTTCGATCGAACACCCGATAGAGATGTCGTTGTCGACGGTGCGAGGAGTGAGAGGCGGCGGCGCCGGCTGCTCGCACGCGCCGGCAGCGGCTGACGATCCAGAGCTTAGCTGCGCCAAGTGCAGTCTCAATGACGCCTACCAGCTTCTGCCCTCCAAGACTGCGGCGGCTGGCTCGGCTGGTCGCTCGCCGAAGTCGCCGGTGGAAGGGCGGCGGCGGCAGCGTCTTGTCGGCGGAGGCGGAGGCGGCGGCTGCTCGCCGAGGGAGGTGACACTGACACCGTCGACGTCGCACTCGAAGCAGTCCTGGCTGCTTCGCCTGTTCGAGTCGCGGCTGTTCAACGCGGCCATCGCCGTCCAGTACCTGTACACGGCCAAGGAGCCGGGCGTCCTCTCGTACCTGGGCAATCGGCTCTTCTACCTCAGCGAGACCGAGCTGGATTTCTATCTGCCGCAGCTAGTCAGCGTCTACGTGGGTCTGCGCGAAGTGGCCGAGGTTCTACACGCCTACCTAGTCAGCAGGTCCTCTGTCTCTGCTCGTGCCTGTGACCGCTGTCTATTCGTCGGCCATGTAGTTTAGGTGCCGCACAAGCGTGGACTTCTCCCTGAAAACCGCGTGGCTTTTGGACGCCAACTTGCCGGCGGATCGCAAGGGCATTCCCAAGAAGAAATCGCAGGGCCTCCGCCTGAGAGAGGCGATTTTGGCGGAGCAGTTGAGGTCGGTCCGTGGCTGTCTGTCCGCCTCTGACGGCCGCAGCGCAGCGCTGCTCAGGCCCGAGACGGACAGGGCGTCGCTGCTGTCGGCACACCCGCACAAGCTGCACTCGCGGTCCAAGTCCGAAGCAGGTTCGCTCACCAACCTTTGCATCGCGTGCGCTTGGCACCTAGCCTACAACAATCTACCGTTCGCTCTAACCCGGCACACGTGTGGCATGAACGATGGAGTAGAGTCGACGGAGTAGAGCGGTGTTGTGTGCGGTTTGTTTGCGGCAGTCGCGATGCATGCTTTTGACGGCGCATGCGCATGCTCGCTCATCTTCCTAGCCGCTTCGTGGATTCACAGCGTCTGGAGCAGACTCGCCCCTCCTAGGCTCCGGCCGGTCGACGGGCCGCGCGAGAGCGGTTAGTAGTCGCTTCTTGGGAAACGTGGGGTCTCTTTTGCTTTGCGTGCCTTCTTTCTTGCTTGCAGCTGTTTCTGTTGTTTGCTCCGCTTTTCCTTGGCGTCTCGCAAGACGCGGAAGGGTTTTCTTCGTCTCAGGTCTGCGGCGGTGCTCCACGACGAGCGACCTCTTGTCCGACAGCCTAACGGGCGTCCTGTCGACCGGCAGCGCCTTCGACAACGGCTGCGTCTGTCGACCGGCTACCGACAATGCCGACGACGCCTCCCGTCTCCAGAGAGTCGAAAGTCGCGCCTGCGTTTGCGGCGTATGTCGCAACCCTGTTTCAACTGGTTGGCCGCTGAATCCATGAACTGAACACTAGATGCCGCGTCTGCGAGCGCAGAGCAACTTCGTCAAATCTTTAACCGCAATCGGTCGCAAACTGTCGCTGATTTCGACAAAAGAGGCGAAGAGTAGTCGACTGGTTGCCGAGCTGGCGTTGGTCAATTTCAATCTGCCCGCCAAGGTTTGGCTGCCTCTGTACGCGGCCGACACGCCCCACTTGGTGCTGCGGATCCCGGCGTCGAGCGCCTGCGTGCTCAATTCAAAGGACAAGGTCTGGCGGCCGCCGTCGACACTGTGGCACTCGCCCATCTGGCGGTCTTGCGTTCAGGCGCCGTACTGTCTGTTCGTCGAGGTGCTGCAGCTGAGTGCCAGTTGCGCGCCCGAGTCGGCGGTCGTGCCTCCCAAGCGCCTGGAAAGCCATTCTTCTCTGGTAGAGGGCGGCGAGCGTGAGGAGTTGGAGGAGGAGGTGGAAGCGAGCAGCCGCGGCCTGCGCAAACTGCACCTGTCCCACTCGGACGAGAACCTCTCCCGACCCGCCGACCACCAAGCGCTGCCCAGCTTTGACTTCGCTCTGATCCAAGAAAAGCTGTCGTTGGGACAGCGCTCCCCACTCGCCTGGAGCAGGGCCAGCAGCGTCGTGCGTGCCTCTCCCTCCGTGCCTTGCTCGCACTCTCAGAACTGGATACTACTCTAGATGGGTCTGTCGAGAGTGGGTCCGATGGGCTCGCAAATGTCGTTGGACACGAGCGCCGCCAGCAGCAGCGGTGGCGCGGCCGAAGGCAAGGAGAGCTCGTCCTTCACGGTCGCCGCGGCCGACATCAGGCAGCGCCTCAGTCAAGTCTCTCAGACGCCCAAGCGGCAGCTGCAGGTCTTTGCCTCGTGCAGCCTTTCCTGTTGGTTGCTGTTGGAGGAAAGGCAACGCCAGGATTCCCGTCCGTGGCGAATAGAGATGACCACACAGCCACATGACGCCTTCCCACCTAGCTACGAGGGCCGCCAAGGACATACAACGCCAGCTCCAATCTAGTCCAATGACAGCGCGAGAAATCCGTTAACAGGGAAATCCTCGTTATTGGTTCCATCACGACTCGAACCCAGAGCCGGTGCGCGCGAGAACCGACTCTCTACCACTAGGTGATCCGCAGTCCTTGTCGTCGCGTCGTGCTTGTTGTTGGCTTTGCGTTGTCCGGAGCTGTGCGTTGTCCTTGTTGTATAGCACTCGTCCGAGGACCCGTCGGCGTTCGCGCTCAGCGAGCCCTGGGAGGAGAAGGTGGCCCGAGTGCGGGCGACCTCTCCGTACGGCTTCCTGCCCGGCTGGTCTCTGTTGCCCGTCATCGTCAAGGCGGGAGACGACCTCAGGCACGAGCTGCTCGCCCACCAGCTCCTCAAGCTCCTACAGGTACACCGCCCCACGCACTCGCGCGCTGGCCGAGGACGGGAGACGCGCACGCGCGCAGGACACTTGGAAAGAGGAGAACGTGCCGTTGTGGCTCCGACCCCTCAATATCCTGGTCGTCTCCAGCGACTCTGGCATGATTGAGCCCGTCCTGAACGCGGTCTCCCTGCATCAGGTGCGGCGGTTGCGCGCGCCTGCTGCCAAGTCGACGCATTTATGGGGTTCAGATCAAGAAGCACGCCACGGTCGTCAGTTGTCCATCTCAATCGGACGCGACCCCCAGCGCCGAGGGAATTGCGGAGGAGACGGGGTCGACGGTCGTCCGACACGAGACGCTGCTCGACTATTTTCTCGCGACTTTTGGCCCACCGAACTCGGACAGATTCCTGGACGCGCAGCAGAACTTCGTCCGAAGCTGCGCCGCCTACAGCCTCGCCTGCTACTTTATCCAGGTCAAGGATCGACACAACGGCAACATTCTGCTCGACAACGAGGGCCACCTCATCCACATCGACTTCGGCTACATTCTCTCGTCCTCGCCCCGAAATATCGGTTTCGAGACGTCGCCCTTTAAACTGACGCAGGAATTAATTGACGTCAGTTGTTGCCTTTTTTTGTGATTTGTACCGAGCGCGAAGATTGCGTTGTAGGTAATGGGCGGCCTGTCTAGCGACATGTTCGACTATTTCAAGGTGCTGCTGCTCAAGGGCCTCATCGCCGCCAAGAAGCACCACGAGCGCATTCTCACCGCAGTCGAGATGATGACGGCCGCCGCCGGCTCCGGTTAGCCGCTTCTGAAGGGGGATCTCCACCCCCCCCCCCTCCGAAATGTTTCCAGTTTTCTCATCGGCTTTAGAATGAAACAAAAAAGGGTGTTTTGCGTGCTTTCCAGTGTCTTAAAACCAAAAGTACACCAAAATAGCTAGTTTGGTGCAGAATTCCCCCTTTGGACTTGCACTTTTTGTGTCTGGGACCCGCTTCCCCTTTCCCCGGTCGAATGCCCCACCCCCGGTTACAGGTTTTGGGCGGTCAGCCTAGCCTCTTTCGTGGCGCCGCTGCAGGTGTTGGCGCCGAGATGGCGTGTCTGCGGCAGGGCGGTGCGGCGGTGCTGCGGTCTCTGCGCGATCGCTTCCACGTGGCGAGCACGGACGAGCAGCTCCAGAGCCTCGTCTGCGCCATGGTCGAGCAGAGTCGCGACTCCCTCACCACCCGCCTCTACGACAACTTCCAGTACTACACCAACGGGATTCTCTAACCCCCCAGAGAATGCATTGTGTTTCGGGACTACTCGGGGAGCTGCTGGCTGCTGCTGCTGTACAAAGTGCTCGCGAGCACACCACAATCTGTTGGGTGCGAGACGACGAATAAATGGTTCTATCTGTGACGCGCTGCTTGTCGCGGAGGCGTACGTTGCTACCTCGGCATCTCGATCAGGCGCTAGATAGCACGGCAGGAAGCTGCACTGTTGGAGGGCGCAGAGCAGAGGATGGAGGCTGAAGAGTACAAGAAGCTCTCGCGCGCGATTCGCGAACGCCTCGAGGACGAACGCCGTCCCGCGACCACGCGCTGGCTGATGGCCTCGCAGAAGGTGCACGTCACCGACGCGCTCTGGTCGGTCGGCCCCGTCGCTTTGTCGCCCTTTGCCGAAAGTGTCTCGCACCGATTTGCCACCGCCTCAGGGCCTTGGAGAAGTATGTAGCGGACGATGGGGAGGATCGCAGCGGCTACAGAGTGGTCCACTTCGTCTCTGGAATCTTGAAAGCGGCCGATGCTCCCGCGGACGGGGTGGTGGTGCGTCGCCTCGTGCAGCTCGTGGAGGAGGGCACCTCTCTGGAGGCGGTCAAGGCGCGCCTCGACAGAGTCATCAGCAGCCACGTCTACGGACTCGTGCCGGGCGAACACGTCGTGCGTCGCCTCCCCCCCCCCCCAGTGGCCTGTTATTATGCGGCCCGGGTCTTGCAGGAGTTGGCGAATTTGTTCTACAAGGACGAGTCGCTCGACTACTCGGTGGCGGACAACCGCGACCTGCTGGCCGTGTCCTGCAGCGCGGCCAAGCACTTCATTCCCACGCCCAGCAAACGCCGGCCCGCCCTACGCTTTGCTGACGCGCAGCAGGTCAGTCGGCACGCACGCACGCACGCAAGCACACGCACAATTCCAGGTCGAGCCTCGTCCAGCCGACGAGCCAACAGATGGGCCGTCGGCTGACGAGAGGACTGCCATCCGCAAGTCGCCGACCAGGCGCGCTGCTGCCAACAAAAAGACGGCGCAACAGTCGGCTATCCACAACCTGTTTTCCAATGTCGACAAAAAGAAATCCGCACCTGGCGCGACTTCGAACGCGAAATCGGAGCCAGCGGAAGCGACTAGCAGCCCGGTCAAAAAGAAGCAAGTTCCGAAGAGATCGCCACCTAAGATTGAAAGGCGAGCAACAAACCTTTATCCTTCATTCGATTACTGTAGAATTGCTGGCTTTTAGCGAGTGCATATTGAAACCGAAGACTGACTGGCGGAGCAAGGAGGACGAGGACAAGAGCTCAGTGAAGAGTGTCGAGCAGTCAGCATCGACCGAGGCGCCCGAGAAAGCGGACGGTGAGACAATGGCGCCTGCCGAGGCGTCCAGGGCACCACCGACCAGAGCGGTGTCGCCTCCAGCTGCTGGGCGCAACGCATGTGCGTTCTTCTCAACGGGGCGAGCGACTCGTTCCTTGCGCATTCTTGCGGGTTGGCGTTCCAGCGCAAGACGACCTCTTCTCCACCGGCAGCAGTCCCGAGCGCCGCTCTCCGCCGCCGGCGCCGACGGCTCCGGTCCGTCGCTCGCCCAGGAAGCACAAGGCGACGCAGGAGTGGGACCGCAAGTCGCCGCCCGCGACCAAGAAGCGAGTGGGAGGCAAGAAGAAGGTGAGGGTCAGTGTCAGGTTTGGCGCCGCCCCCCCCCCCCCAGTCTGTCTGTCGCACCAAGATGGCTACTGATGCGTCGCAAGACGGCGGCGCTTCGTCGGCCTCGCATAGCAGCGGCGCCGGCAGCGTCCTGCCGGCCACGCCGCCGCCTCGCAGGACTGGCACCGCTTCCGACTTGGCTCAGATCAGGAAGGTGGTCACGGTCACCGATACCTTTCAGGACGAAGAGGGCTACTTGGGTCGGTGTCCCCCTTTCTTACTAGAATCAGTCAGACCGCACGTGTCCCTTCAGTGGTGAAGAAGCGGCCAGAGCAAGTGACGCAGGAGGTGTCGAAGGAGGAAGAGACGGCGCAGCGGACGGAAGCGCCAGCCGACAACAACAAGAGACGACAGGCAGACAAGCCGAAACGGGGACAAGCTACTCTGACACGTTTCTTCAGCAAGAAGTAGCACTCGCCCCTCCCGTCCTGTCTGTCTATGATACCCATCACCCTGTTTATCCGCTGCTACTTTTGTGTTCTCCGCAAGTAAAGTCTGAACGGAACCGGGCTGCAGCGGGCCTACGTGTGCGTGCGTACTAATGAAGCGAATGGCGACTGGGTTATCGGTTTAATTATTCGGGTGAGGTGCTGGACAGAAACCGTTTGGAAGGTGGTATTTGTTTGGAGCCACTGGGAGCCGGGCGGTTTGCATTCCGCCGCTGGAAGCGAGCGACAGATTTTTTAACGCAGCTAACATTGACTATGAGCGCGCTCGACGGCGACGACGAAGTCGGCATTGTCGACGCTGTGGAACGCCGACGGAAGTCGCTCTTCGACCCCTCCCGTGCTGGCCTCCGTTTCGTCGCCCTCTTCTTCATTTGTCTCTTTCAATTCGGTGAGCAGTGCAGTGTGTCGTTGTCGTTGGATTATTATTAGGATGCCGTCGATGGCCCATGTAGCATACCATCACGCCTTCCTGTCTAGAGTCGCATATTAGCCAAAGACATTCGGAAGAACGCTATCTGAATCTAGTGCTGCGACGGCACGAGAAAATCCATTAACAGGGAAATCCTCGTTAGTGGCTCCATCAAGAATCGAACCCGGAACCGGAGCCGATTTTCTACCACTAGGCCACAGGCTGCCCACCAGAGAGCACCGTCGGCGGCTTGCCGGGGGCGCGGAGGGAATCGCGTAGGTTCCTACTTCTGCCTGGACAACCCGGCGGCGCTGGAGGAGACGATGCTGGGCGTGATGGGCGTGTCGAAGACCGCCTACGGCCTACTGTACACCGTCTACTCGTGGCCCAACGCGCTCATTCCCCTCCTCGGCGGCTACCTCGTCGACCGCTCCCTCGGAGTCGCCGCCGGCAGCGTCGTCTTCGCCGCTTTCGTCGCCCTGGGACAGGTACGTAGGCCCGGACACTATCCTCTGCGTAGAACGCACCGAAATAGCACGGTCAGACAGGACAATGAACACTTTTCAGTTCGTCTTCGCGGGCGGGGCGTTCTTTGGCTCGTTCGTCGTCATGGTCGTCGCTCGCGTGATCTTCGCGTGACTAGTTTTTATATGTTTATTGGTGCCCTGTCGACCTTGGCTCGAACATCTCTTGTGCAGGTTGGGCGGTGAGACGCTGGCGGTGTGCGGCAACAGTTACGCGGTGAAGTGGTTCAAGGGCAAGGAGCTGAATCTCGTGTTCGGCATACAGCTCAGCTTCTCCCGACTGGTCGGCGTTCACCGCGTTCATTTGGATTCGCATTTTTTTGTCGCTGACTTGCAGGGCAGCTCCGTGAATTTCTGGGTGATGAAACCGCTCTACGACTGGTTCAGCGCAGCACTCGTGTCTCCCGGTTACGAGGCGCTCGGATTGGCACTCGGCATCGGTTCGTCTGTGGCATCGTAACTCCATGAACGCGAGTAATAGCCGTCACGGGGCAGGAGGCCTGTCGACCCTGGCGTCGCTGCTGTTCTGCGTGGCGCTGGCCACACTCGACCGGCGCCGAGATCGGTGGCAACTGCACGCCGAGGCGCTAAGGCGCGACCTGGGCACACCGCTGCCGCCGCCGCGTCGTCACGGCAGCGCCGACCCGCTCCAAGACGACGACGACAGCAACGTCGAAACGACCGACAAGCAGTCGACCGTGCAGCTGAGGTACTCGCACCCGCGACACCACATATCTATGACGTAAGCCTGGATACCTTTCAGGGAAGTGCTCTCTTTTCCTCTGACATTCTGGCTGTTGTGCTGCATCTGCGTGGGATTTTACGCAGCCGTCTTTCCTTTCATCGGCTTTGCAGGGTCGGTACTTTTCTACTTTGGTGTACATCGCGTCTACACTGCACAGTCTTTCCCATGTAGAGTCTTCTTTGAGAGCAAGTTCGGCTTGAGTGCAACACAAGCCGCCCAGTGTGGAAGGTAGTAAGGTACATGTAGCTTCACTTCCATGTACACAGTGTATCTGGTATCGCGACATGTCGGTGTAGCACGAACCATGGAAGTACTGTACGATACTTTTTGGGTACACCTGCGTATAAACGAACTCTGAATTTAATTGGACGCGCCAATCGTCAACTCCACTCATGGCTGTGGTTGGGGTTATCGGTGCTATTGCTCTGTTTCAAGTCCGCCTTGGATGGCGGCGCGCTTTCGCTGAAGGACGCGCCTCAGTTTTGGCGCGACGCTCAGATCTGGGACGTGCGCGAAGTAGGTGTGCGCCTCTACGGCCTCGGCGTCCTGCTCGGCGAAGACGTTCACGACGCGCCCCTTCCACCAAAAGTTCTCGCGGGACGTCACATCCGCCGGCAGTACCGATGCCCACAGGAGCTCGTCGTTTGGCTGCACGGAATATGTTCCATGCCCTCCTGCTACCCCTGCTCCCCGGTGTCGAGCGCGCCCACCTCCTTGACGCGGCTGCTAAAGCTTTCCTCCAGGGGGCCCAGCCAGCTGGCGTTGCAGTAGTACACCCCGCAGTTGACGGTCGCCCAGTAGTTGGGGATCTTAATGAACTTGGGCGTGTTGCTCTGCCGGCAGTAGTCCCAGAAACATTCGTCGGGCCGCTGGAGGCTCACCGTGTCCCAATCGACCTGTGTAGGAGGACCCGCGCACCAATCTGGCGTCGCAGCTGCGCCTTAGCTCTCAGCATCACGCACCCAGAGGAACTCTCCAAAGTTGCGCAGCGCCCACCGACACATCCAGTGCTTCATCTTGTGCGCGCTGTTAGTCTGGACGTCGGCTGGCGCGTCGTCGAACGTCTTTGCCGGCGTGAGGCCAACGGATCGGAGGAGACGCGCCGACTCTTGGCAGCCTGCCAACACGAGCAGCTTCTCGGCGTACCAACTGTTCGTCTCCAGCGATTGCGGAATCTCGGCCATCGTGAACTTGGGGTAGTTGACCACGCCCTCTCTGCGGGGAGGGTGGCGCGGCAGTCGACACGCTTTTGCAGAAATTTTCATCAAGTCTCCTGCGGCAACGTCTTACACCGAGCGACAGTCGCCGCGCACCCTCCCGCGTGTACATGTAAAGGCCGGCTATTGTAGGTGGGGCCGCACCGGCAGCATTAGCGGCGGCGTTAGCCATCGCACTGCGTTGAATTGAGAACGCTACTAGTTGCTACGCTACTGCGTCTACTCAATCTCTCTCTGTGTGCACGTGTCCGCGTGTGTGGGTCAGCGGCGGCGCAGTGTTACCAATGCCAGTCGCTCACTTACAAGAGCCCTCGAGGCGCGCCATTTCCCGCCTGTGAAGAGGCCCCCCACCCCTGGTTTCACGCGTTCCGCCCGCGCTCGACGGGCCGAACACAAGTGGCGCATTCTCTTCGCCTAATCGATGCGCAAAACTGCCGTTTCGTTTTATGCTCTTGTCTTCAGGGAGAACGAGACCCTAGTAGCTGCGAGCTGTGACAATGATCCCAGCAGACCGGTCCTGTACTAATTACTCATCATCAGAAAGTTGCAACCGTTGTCGTTAAAGTAGGTAGGAGTAGGTTGGAAAGGCAGGAGGAGTGGGCTGTGTGGTCGTTCAGCCTCGTGTACCTGGTGTCGATCGTCGCGAGTCCCGTGTGCGGCTACGCGGTCGACAAGAGCGGCCGGAACGTCTTCTGGATGGCGACCGCGCTCCTCTGCGCCGCCGTCGCCCACGCCCTCCTCGCCCTCACCTTCGTCTCGCCCTTTCTCGGCACGGTGCGCGTCTGCGTGCGTACCCCCCCCCCCACAAAGAGCACCCCATATCTGCAAGTGGGGGGGGGGGGGTGGTCTCCATGTTTCCAACACCCTCCTCCTCAGAATTGTTCGAAAGCTTTCATCGACCTGTCTGAGAGACAATGAAAGTGGCCGAATGTTTGTTTGTAGTGCTTTTCAGTGTTACATGACCATCAAGCAGCTAAATAGCGCTACATAAGGCCTAATTGCCCCCTTTGACTAAAAAAAACGCTATTTTGGTGAAAATGTTTCTTTCTGGACACCCCCCCCCCCACCACCCACTTTTGGCTCACTTTTTGGCTCCTGGACCCCCCCCCCCCACTCGGGCAAACCTGCTGAATGGTATGCTGCAGAATGGGCAATGAGAAGGTGAGGTTGCAGTGCCTGCTGGGCGTGGGCTACTCGATGGCTGCGGCGAGCCTCTGGCCGTGCGTGGCGTACGCGGTGGAGGAGCGACTGCTGAACACGGCATTCGGCCTGCTCACGGCGCTCCAGAACTTCGGCATGGGCCTCGCATTCCTCGCCGCCGGCGCCATCGCCGACAGCAGGGGCTATCTCGCGCTGCAGCTCTTCTACTTGGCCGCCCTTGCCGGTCCGTCCGTCCGTTCCGTTCGTGTGTGCGTTCGCTGGTTCGTTCGCCCGAAGCAGCTCGTCTGCAGCTGCGTTCGCGGCGCTCGTTCTTCTCTACGCGGTCGACACGCGACACGGAGGCACGCTCAACCTCTCGGCGGTCGAGCAACTCGAGCGCATCACCGGGCGCGCCGACCACCGCTCGCGTACATCGTCAAACGCCGGACACTGACCTCGTCGTCACTACTACCTAGTACCTACTACTATACAATATGTATATGGTCACTTCGTTAGCCAAGTACAGTACCGGTAGTAGCAATTCGCGACTACAGTGTGACATGCGTTCCCGTGTGGATCAGCGCTTTGTACTCATTCCTTCGTGAAGTGTGGCTCGTCCATGGCCAATCGCTGTGATAATTCATACGACACGTTCGAAGCACAATGCATCCTGCTGGTTCTGCCCACATTCTGCAACTGGAACTTTTACAGTGACTTTGCAGTACATTAACCACAACCTACGTACGATTCCGAACTACATGGTACTGTAATACGGTATACAGATGTGGTATGGATAAATTGCTCAGCTCTGTCACAGAACCACTCATTTTCATACTCTTGCAGACGAAATCATTTGTGTTGCTAACCATGCGCGCAGATGTCGCACACCTTTGAAAAGCGGGTATCCTTCGAAGCACTGGCCAGCGTTGTGCCTGTCGCGCTTGGTTGATCAAGGTGCGTGCAGTCCAGCCAGCAAGTGCGAATCACATATCTAGGAAGATATCATGGTCAGGCAAATCAGCGCCTGCTGCCTTGCTCTGGCACTAGCGTGCGCGCTCGCGGCGCGCCGCGGCTCGGGGAAGACGCGTGGCAGCTGCTGGAAGGGGAACGGTGTGCCGCCACTGTCTGAAGGCCAGAAAGAGGTGTACACCAGCGGCGGCCAGTTGGTCGAACGTCAGTGTCGACGCGGCCGGCTCGTCGACGTCGCCTGCATCTTCAATGGTCGACACTTCGCACGAGACGACACTTGGGAGGATTACTTTAAGTACAACGGCAAGGCGACTAAGGTGACGATGGGGACTGACTGACGGGTCGGATTGCGAGTTGCGTCGCGACGTTCCGTTCGTGCGTTTTACAGCGATGGTACCGTTGCCTCAACCACAAACGGTCGACCAATCTCTACCGTAAAATGATGGGTTGCGTAGCTGACGACGGGTGAGTGGGTGGACGCCAGCGCGCGTGCGTCGTGCCTGCGTCAATCTCCAGCAGCTGTGCACCGCAGAAGCCGAGTAAAGCAGGACGATGAGACGAACACGGCTGTCCAAGTGGAAGGCGAGCGGATCTCCATGCGTCTGCGTTGTCACTACTATCCGGGCCTGATTCCCTCCAAGTGCGCTTTCACCGAGAAAGGGAAGGAGATGCTGCTTGCCGAGGGCGAGCGTATCACGGTGCCGGAGTGCTTTTCCTCGAGCCGAATTGCTCAGGCACGGGGCGCATTCAGAAAGATGACGTTGTGTGGAAATGCGGCGCTTTGAGCGTGCCTGAAGCCAGTGATGATAACGGCCCGCTCTACGTGGACGGCCGCAGAGTGATTATGATGAGGCAGAGCGGCTGCATCTGTAGAAGCACGGGACGCCCCTTGCCGCACGGGCGCTACTGCAAAGTGGGAGAGACAGCGCAACATTGCCTTGTAATTTGCGCACCGATGCACAAT
The DNA here is from genome assembly GCA_030248085.1 of Paralinhomoeus sp. GSCO2_6. Lineage (NCBI taxonomy): Eukaryota > Metazoa > Nematoda > Chromadorea > Monhysterida > Linhomoeidae > Paralinhomoeus > Paralinhomoeus sp. GSCO2_6. Next base: position 42,267 of record JASAMY010001044.1, read on the forward strand.
CATGGCAACGCAGCGTCCGAACTCCCTTTACAGGTTCAAAGCGACAAACATTTTTCCACAAAGGACACCGCAAAAATGATCTCTGACGGGTGTTTCTTCAGCTCCAGGAGAGCAACGAAGCCGAACTGCATTACGTCAGTTGCCGCCACGTCATCACGGCACTATATCCCGCCCGCCTTCCAAAACCGCGTCCCGCCTTTCAAAAAAGCTGATGTCGTCCTTTAGGCGCTCACGTGGAACCAAACTACTATGTGTCAAAGACGAAGAGGAATCAACGCGAGCTGGCGACGGCGAGCCGCGCTACAAGTTAAAAAGAATAAGAAAATGAAGGCGAAACCCGCAAAGGCGTTGTCAGTAGCGATCCCATGTGCACGCCCGTAGATTGAGCTTATTCTTTTGGGTATACATAGCTTCGGGTGTTGACTGTGATAGCCGAAAAATTCAAGTTTGCGCAACCCATTTTGAATTTGCGCCATTTTGTTGCAGTTTGTTGCAGCTACTTTCCACATTTTCATCATCGACATTTTGTTTGTTGCGTCTTCGAACGAACCCGCTTATGTCGCCGGTTACAATGCATGTCGCCACTCGCCGTGTTGTAGAACGAACCCGATTGCAAGGCACTTTCGTCGGCAGAATGCGGAACTGTCACGTACGTTACTACAGTATCATTCACGCTGAACTGCTCGCACTCGAAGGAAGCGCGGGTGGTGCGACAACGCAACTACAAGATAATGCTGGTGCGGTTTGCGCCTAGAAGAGGTCGTCGTCTTCGTCTTCGTCGCCTGCGAGCAGTCCTCGTCGCCGTGTGGAGGAGACTTGACGCATGAGGAGTTCGAACGCGCAGTTCGTCAGTCCCCACGTGAGGAAGGAACGCGCCAGGTTGACGTGCACGCCCCGCATCAGCAGTCGGACGCTGCGCCGACGCTCCGCCCACACTAGGCGAGCCACTTGGGCGACAGACTCGAAAGGTCCGCCCAGACGCGACTGGACGCGCGCCTTGAGCACGTTCAGCGGGTAGAACAGCGTCGACACCAACGCGCCCAACAGCGCGCCGCTCGCGAAATCCGCCGCCGCCGAGCGCAGCGCGTGCCTTTGGTGGTCGGGAGGGTGGGGCATGGCGGCGCGCTTGATGGGGCCCCGCAGGCCGAAGAAGACGACGTTGCAGAGGCCGTTGCGGAGCACGATCAGCGTCAGGCCGCGGTAGAACTCGCGCACACCGTACGAGGGGTAGAGGGCCCGGAACGCGGCCGCGGTGTTCCGGAACCGACTGTGGTGGGCGGTCGTCTGCAGCAGCACCTGCACGCGCTCCAGGGGACACAGCAGCGCCTCCGTAGCGCCAGCTGCAAACGGAGAGGCGCCCTCGAGAACGCGCCGACAGACCACCGTTTCGACATACCAGTAACCGGGTCTGCTGGCCTAGTGTTACTTTTACTCACATCTCGTTTTAGACAGTTTGTAAAGAACTTGAAAAATTTCTGGGGGGGGGGGTTGCAAAATGCTCCCTCTAGCAGTCACTTGAAAATCTAGTTTGGGAGGGCGGGCACGCACCGAGGAAGGCGGCGGCAGCGTGGCAGGGGCCGAAGCGGTGCGGCTGTAGGGGTTGGGTGCAGAGGAGGTGCTGATACTCTTCGTACATGCCGAACATCAGGGAGCGTGCGGTCGTCCTCTGCACGAACGGGGGGAGGACGCCGCGATAGAGGTGGCGTGCCCCTGCAACTGGCTCGCTCGCTCGCTCGCACGCAGTGGAAGGAAGGGCGAGCGACAACAGGCAAAGGACAGGCGGGCATGCGCACCCTCGGCCTTGAGCTGTCGGTAGGCCTCCCTGAAGAAGACGCCGTGGAGTTGCTGTCGGAAGATGGTCTTGCTCAGGGGGTAGGTGACGCACGTCTCCAGCGCCGCCGCGCCCCATCCGCACGCGAAGTTCACCGACGCCAGGCGTCTGCAAAGTCGAGCAGGGCGCATGCGACACGAGTGGTTGACACATATCACAGTTCTCGGCCATGCGGGCCCGTGTGTGTGTGTGTACCTGAGTGGGGTGCCACGCCCAGCCGACTGACCTGTAGCTTCGTCGAATGGGCGAGCCGTCGACTGAGAACGACGGCTGCTCGCCATAGGCCATCGACCGTAGAGCTGCGAGGCGGCAGCACGAAACTCTGCACCGCCCCCTACCCCCACCTCGATTTGGGCTTAGGGTAGCTGTTGAGCAAGGGCACGGGCCCCACCGCGTCTAGCGCTTTACTTGAACGCACGCACAGCTGGACTCACTTGCACAACAGCCAGCGAGAAGATCGGCCGAGTTGCTTGCACAGACGAATACGCACAATCACAGACCACATGGGAAGTACTACAGGAATGGCAACTAGTGTCATTTCACATCGCCGAAGCTGCTGATCAAATGTCTTTCTTCGACCGCGAGGTTGTCATTCGGTAGATGAGCGAGTCCTTGCTGGGGTCAATGGACATCATGCCTGCAATCACGTTCCGACGACCGTTGCAATTCGCCAACAATGCGAGTGGAGATGCTGTGGGGAACCGACCGACGGTGATGAAGACAATGAGGACCGCGAGAGCGGCGAACGTTCCGAACGTGATGGCGAACATCGCAGAGAAATTCGCGCCCGAGAACGCGTAGTCGGTGGGCGTGCCCGTCTGCCACACACACATACGCACACCGTTCGGTTCGGTACGCGCCGACAGCGTCCACCCGCCCACTCACCTTCTCGCCGTCGCCATCGTCAGTGGAAGCGTCGCGCTTGAAGCGCGTGTCGACGGCCCCGCTCAACGCCACCAGCAGAACGTCGTCGGCGTAGAGCTCACGCAACTCAGAGATCAACTACAAAGTCAACCACTTCATCAAAGCTTCGTTAAGAGTCGACGACACCTCGTTGGCGACTGCCGACGATTTCTTGGCAGCGTCATTGGCAAGCCGTATGGAGTAGACGGCGGGGACGGCGGCGCCAGACTGCGGCGCGCTCTAGAACCGGTTTTCCAATCACGACGCGCCGCAATATTATTCTCCCGGCGTACTTTTTCAATGCCCGCGTCGCTGCCAGCCAGCTCGTACACCCTCGCGTCGCCGCCGAACGCGGAGCGAGCCAGCCGCAAGATCGCGCCTTGATCCACGGCCGCCTTGAAAATGAGCGCGACCGACGCGATTCGAAGTCTCGCCGAAGCCGATTCAAACCAGCGAACTCACGTCGACTTCGAAGCTCTTCGCTTCGTCGAATCCGTCGAATGACTTGACTGCGTCGTCATCCTCGACGCTAATCAGCGCGAGTGCTCTGGGCCGGTCGAACAGCATTCCGGGCGCAGCGGAGAATCCAGACGGCTAAAGACCATTTCAAACCGGGTCCTCTCCATCAGTCGAGACGCAGGCAGGGGAGTAGAACACGTACCTGTAACTGTGGAAAGCCCCCCCCCCTCCATCCCGAAGTCAACCCTCAGAATTTCTGTAGTTCTTCAACCTCTTCGCCGCATTTTGCACAGATGCGTTTCATGACCATATGACACTGAAATATCGCTATTTGACCCAATTTTGACCAAAAGGTACCCATTTTGGTGCAAGATTTCCATTCTGGTCACCAACCCCACTTGGCTCAGGCTCGGCCTGGGCCGGTTACAGTTCTGGAAGCCGCACCTGCGCGGCAGCGAATCCCATGAGGTAGTCGACACCGGCACGCGCATCCGCAGCACTCAGGTGACGATGGGCATCCGGAAGTCGAACGTTTCGAAGCGCCGCGCTCTCCAGGAATGCGACGCCGCTAGCCGCCACGGTCGACGACTGCGACACCACGAGCACGGCCAACACCACCAACTTGCGAGCCATCTCGCCTGTCTGTCGGTCTTCCAGCTACCCCACTCGACAGGCGAAACATGCTCGCTCGCCCGATAAAATAACAACAAAGGAACGAGAAAAAAATACAAGGGTCTCTCGAACTCTATTCTGCCGAACCGATTCTCTCTCGACTGAAATTGAGACGTAAGGGGAGGGGGGGGGGGGTGTCACCACTGGGCCCTGGTGACGCCGTGCAGGTGTCCGTGGTCTGCGAGTTCGCGGAAGATGATGCGCGAGACGCGCCAGTGGTTCATCGTGCCCCGCTTGCGTGCCGTCATCGAGCAGCGCTTGCGCACCGTCCGCGGCGCCGTCTTCCACGGCATCGCCCGGATCGCCTCTCGCGCCTCCTCCTGCGCGCGCGCGCGACTTGTGGCGCCGTTCCGTAAAGATGCAGAGTGAGCGGGGGGGGGGCATGTGTACCCTGAGCGCCGCGGGCAGTACGGTGTTGGAGTAGAGCTGGCGCAGACGTAGACGCGTGTCGGCAGCCTCGACGACCTCGCAGCGCTGCTTGTAGTCGCGCTTCATGTCGTGGTTGTGCCAGTAGGTCAGTCGCGTACTGCGCGGCACCCACCACTCGCGCGCCAACTCCGCCGGATGACGGTAGCTAGAGCGAGACACACAGACGCTACAGTATGCGCAACTTTTGAGAAGGCGACGCACCCGTATTTCTGCCAAGCTTCCACCGCTCTGTTGACCGCCGGCTGGCCGGACGATTCGGAGTCGTCGACGCCGTCAGGCACGTCGACCTCGTCGAATTCCCCATCGGGCGGCTCCGTCGACTCGTAGCGTACTGTAGATGTCGACAGTAGACGACCAGTGCCTTGCACCAGCCAGCGAGAACCCAGTTTCAACAGCGACATTCTCAACAACGCTAACTGCACCGACCAAGACATTGCGCAACCAGACAGATTACTGTAGACGACAGCCGTGTAGACCAAAAAGCAGCGATGCCAACGTTTATTCTTGCTCAGACATCACTCGCACCAGTCACACTTCTCAGCCGCCCGATATGTATCGATTCAGTTCGTGACGAGTAAACAAACAGCCACTTGGAGGAATTGTCCGTAGCCACTGGAGTTACAGTAGTTGGCATACTGTATCGCTTCGACTGAGCAACAAGGCACTTGCCCGACTAAGCGCGAATTGCCACGACAGAGGGAGGAGCCGACAAAATACACAGCGGGAACCGGTCAAGTCAGTCGCCGCGGTAGAAGGTGCTTGCTCCAGTCTCGAAGCGCGACCTGTTGGCGAAGACGAAGATGCAGCCGTTGATGTCTGCCGACACGACCACGTCGCCAGTGGGCGGGCCCGCCTGCGTCCCCCCTCCTCCGCCTCCGGCGACGGCCGACGCCGCTGACGACGTCGACACGCCTGCCGCCACCGCGCTGACGACCGAGGACCGATGGCGATGCTTGTGCGCCACCGGCTGCGACGGGCCCGGCAGCGGGCCCTTCCCGCCGGCCCGTCTCGCCTTGCTGCCGCGACGACTGTCCGAGTCGCTGACCCTGAACGCTCATCTCAGCGTGTGCCGTCACGCGCTCGGAAGTCCGTCGACCAACCGGAAATGTGGGACCTACTGCCTGCAAGTGTGACTCCCCCCCCCCCACTGCTTGTGGTGCTCACGCAGTGTAATGGGCCTGCCCAATTAAATTTTATTATTTTTATGGATGTTTTTGAATTATTGATTTTTAATTCTTCATTTATTTAATTATATTGATTTAACCTATGGGGCAGTTAGGTTGCTCACTGAGGGCGAGTGGCGATGTGGAAGCAACGCAGCGACTGCGGAACAACTCACGAGTCGCTGGCGCGCAGACGGCCGCGGTCGATCTGCTTGAAGATCTCCTCGGGTCGAGGCGCGAAGATGGCCGCCGTCACGACCGCGCCGTGCGCTAAGAGCGAGAGAAAGTCGGCAGGACGGGGGGGGGGAAGGGGGGGGGGGTACCGTTGACGCGCTCGTAGAGGTTGTTGCGGTCCTTGCGGACGCCGAGGAGCGCGTCGACGCTGGTCCTCCACAGGTAGACGTGCTTGTCGAGCGAGCCCGCGACGATGTGCCGTCCGTTGGGCGAGAAGGCGGCGCGGATGCGCGAGTTCTGGTTGGCGAAGCCCTTGTACTTGCACTCCAGTGACATGTCGCGCAGGTCGTAGAGACGGACGCGCGCGTCCGTCGACGTCACGAGCAGCTTGTCGTTGTGCACCGACAGTCCCGTGATCATGCGGCCGCGCGACGAGCTCTTCGCCCGACTCGACTGCACGTCGATCACCGTGTGGTACTTGAACTGCTGCAGCGTCCAACCAGAGAAGGTACGCAGGTCGTCAGTGGATCTAGGGGGGAGGGGCAAGGGGTGCAGGGGACGACTGGCGGCACCGACCTCGACGCCGCTCTGTCATCGGACCCCCTGCAGCTGCGCTACCTGTGAACCGTTTGTGCGCTTTTTGTGCAGTGCGGCTACGACAGCCAAAGTCGTAGTCGTCGCGTCGTAGTCGTAGCGACCGTCAAGCCTGTTTCTGTTGCCGCCCGCTAGGCGCAGCCAGGTGTCGCTAGTAGCGCGTCCTTCCCGCGTCCATTCAAATCCCTCCCTGGTGATTGGACGACGCAAGCGTGGGCGTACGCGCGTTTCCGCTCGCGTGATACGCGCTGACCGCTGGTCACTCTTGTGTTTTTCCCCCCGAAAATCCCGTTTCTCTCTCCCCCGCTCGCGGCGAAACCACCGTGCGACCTTTCTGCGTCTTGCACGTGTTGGTGAGGTGACGGGCCGAATAGTGCAGCGTCGTTGGACGGTCGTACCCAAACCTGCACTCGAGCCGTTCGCCTCGACCTCTGGCGGCAGCCCCGTCACGTCGACGCCAGCGAGCTCTCACGCAAGCGCACCGGCGCTTTGGCCGCTTTCTCGACCGCTGTCGGCAGCCCCGTCACGTCGACGTCAGCCGGCCCACACAGCGCGCTGCGACAGGCGAAGCAGCGTCGGCTCAAGCGCGTCGCGACAGGCGGAAGCGACGTCGGCTCTTGCGCGGCGAAGGGAAGTTTGCGTTGCGCCGTGTCGCTGCGTCGCTGCGTTTCATCGTCTCTCGCCACCGTGGGGAGACAGCGCTCCCTAGAGGCGAATTCGAGTTGCAGGAGCGCGCGCGGATTTCAGAGTGCTAGCCAAAGGACGGACGAGCAGCGTAGCGGTAGCCAGAGGCGGCAAGTTTCGGCTTCTCGCACGCGCGTGGTGTACGTAGGCGCTCTGTCGACGGGGGAGGCCTACTCGTTCTAGACACCATACAGCCGGGCCGGGTAGCGAGCGCCTCAGGGGAACTCACCCCACCCAAAATTAATTTCGGGGGGGGGGGGGGGATCAAAATCTTTTGGGGATGCTCCGACCCCCCAGCACCCGAACTCCGAATATTTCCACCTACACCAGTACAAAAAAATAAAAGCCATTGCCAGTGGCGCTGTTTCGAGCAGAAAAATTCGTGTCTTGCCGAAATTCGACAGTTTCGCCTGCGGCGCACTTTTGGGAAAATCTGTTGTCTGGATCCGCCTTTGGTCGTGTCAGCCAAGTGCACGCTCCCCCCCCCCCCCCCGCCAAAAAAAAAGCCAAGAACGTACGTGCGTCGCGTAGAAGACGCATCGTCCGTCGGAGGTGCCGACGACGAGGAAGGTGCCGTTCTTGACGAACGTCAGCACGGTGATCATGCGTCCGTGGCGCTCCTCCTGCCAGAGTGCCACCTTCTTGTCGGGCACGTGCCAGAGTCGCAGCTTGCCGTCACCGCTCCCCGACACGAAGTACCGGTCGTCCTGCCAATTACTCGTCTTTCTAATTAATGGGCTGGCGAGTACGCGGCTCACGCACCTTCGGCAAGAATGCGACGGCCATAACGAAGTCGGTGTGCTGGAAGGCGCAGAGGCAGTCGACCCGAGAAACGTGCCACAAGCGGACCGTGCGATCGAGCCCGCACGACAATAGGAAGTAGTTCTGCAAACAGGTTTTTTCTTCCAATCACGCGCGCACGTGTGTCTGGGCCGAGTGGGCACCTTGCTCCAGCAGAGGTCGGCGACGAGACTCGTGTGGCCGCGTCTGTAGACGCAGAAGGGTTTGGGCATGAAGGGCGCCCAGGCCGGAGGGCGCCCGGAGGCGTTGTCGTCGCCCGCGCAGGGCGGCGGCACGTCGGCTGCGGGACGCACGGACGCGTCGGTCCTGACTCGAAGTCGGACGGGAGGTGGAGGCCGCGCACCGAGAGCGCGGTCGGCCTCTGACACCGGGAGCAGCGGTGAGCACCAGAGGCTGACGGTGATGGTGGCCACCGGGCCGGAGCTGTCGCTGTGCCGACACTATCTCGAGGCCCAGCCGGAGGACGAGGCCAAGCCGAGGATGCTGTTCGTGGACTTCGAGCACTGCAGTGGGCCAAAGCTGTTCCTGGAGTGGACCGTAACGCAGCAGAGGCTGTTGGGCTACGTCCCCAGGAGGACGGACGTGAAGGGGCCGTTCGTGACCCACATGCAGCTGGCAAGGATGACCGGACCGACGTTCATTGTCGACTTCCAAGCGTTGGCGGTCTTGGGCAAAGAGCCGATCGAGAAGCTGTTCGAGCAGATCTCGAACGACCTGGTGGTCGGCTTCTCAGCGAGCTCTGACGTGATGGCGCTGTCGAACTCATTCGACATGTTGCTGCGCCGCCCGCGGAACGCGGCGGACCTGAAAGGACACGTGTTGGTGCCGACCGAGACGGACATCCAACAGTGGAATCGGATGCCGCAACGAGAGAGCGAGACGGACCGGTACAAGAAGGACGCCGAGCACGACCCGCTGGTGCAGATCGCGGCGAAGTGCACGATCGGCTCGATGGCGTATCAGACCGTGGGCCACGTGGACCCGATCACGGACCAGCTCTACAGGGGCGAGTTCTCGCACAAGTGCTACCGGCAGTTGCAACAGAGGGCGTTGGCCATGATCGCCTCTGACGTGACGCGCAACTCGGAGCACATGGCGCGGAAGGTGGAGGTCAACGTGCGGACTTACCGACTCCACCAGCACAAAGGCTATGGCACGGGCTGGGACCTGCGCGGTTCCATGTTCTTGGTCATGGGCTCCAAGTGCGCGACGGAGCTGAGCAGCGTGGGCCTGGACCGGGAGCTCATCAGCTACATGGTCCACGACGTGTCGATGATGCGGTCGGCGCTGGTTGCACACGTGATGCACCACCCGCCGGGACCGCTGAGGAGCCGACTCGAGATGACGGAATGGACCGATTTGGTCGACGAGGACCTGACGAAGGCCTACGCGGCCATGACGGAGGACACGAAGGAGGAGCCGAGGCCGGCGGACCCGAAACTGGCGGTGATCGCCGAGCGCAACACCAGGGCGAGAGCATGCATGGTCACGTCGATCTTGCGGTACCGAGGCCTCTGGAGCGGAGTGCGCGACGAGTTCGCGGAGGAGATGTGCGCCCAGCTGAAGAACTGGGTGGCCAACATCTTGACGATGCCGGACGACCGAATCGAGTACCGGAGGACGTTGGATTTGATGTCCTGGACGATGCTTGGACACTTTCGGGCCGTCCCTGGAAGGACATCTGGTCGGATGCCGCTCACTACTTGGGCCCGTACGTGGCCAAGCAGAACGAGCTGATGGTGAAGGCGGTGGAGCTGCGTCGACGGAACCTTTGGGACAATGACGCGAAGAGTGCAAGCGCACTGTATGCACACTACGCGCGCTGGCAGGCCAACTGGCTGACCGCATGGCTCCGCACCAACATGATGGAGAAGATGCTGGGGACCCGAGCGCTCGACCTCTTGGCCGACGTCTTGCGCTTTCCCTACGGCATCAGAGCGATGCTGACGGCGATCGAGGAGTAGCGCCGAGCGACGGTGGCGGACAGGAGGAGGCAGTGGCTGCGTCTGGCGACGGCCTACTATGCCTTGACGTGGCAGGGCAAGCCGGTGGAGCTCGGCAGACTGCTCCAGAGGAGCATCGAGCTCGGCACGCTCGACAGGGCGACTGAGGCGGTCGAGCACGACGTCACGGAGGCGTTGGCCAATACCGGCATCGGAGACGACAAGTTCGAGGAGCCGCAGACGCAAAAGAGCCTCGACAACCGAGACGAGCTCAAGAAGGCTCTCAGAGAGGGCAAATCGCCCACTCGGTTGGGACTCACCATGCTTGACTTGGTCAAGATGGGCGAGGCGCACAGAGCGGTGCAGTACCCGGACCAGCTCCAGAAGGAGATCGAGAAGCTGGAGAAGGACGTGGAGACACTGAAGAACCATCAGCGCACACGACGCCAGAAAACGGCGGAGCTGGAGAACGAGCTCCGGACGATGTCGACGGCGAAGGACACTGCCGAGGAGTTGGCTGCGCAGTCGGAGCGGCGGCTGGACCGAGCCCTGCATAGGGAGGACTGGTACCACAAGCGTGTCCAGTACCTGGAGCTGAGGCAGGCGCAGATGGAGGAGCGGCTGTCGAAGGGCCATATCCCTAGGGAGACGGCCGAGACGATTCGACTGCAGAAGGAGATCAAGGAGGCGGAGTCGTTCGTCCAGCAGGACGACCACGACTCGTCGGACGTGGAGTACGTGGGACCGGAGCAGACGTCAGATGGAGAGGAGGCCAGAGAGCTCCAGGAGGAGACTCTCCACGACAGTCAGCTGTTGGGCCCTGGATCGGAGCCGGACGAGGAGGTGCTGAAGGGCATCACCGAGAAGCAGGCCGACAAACTGCTGACGGAAGGCGCGAGTCCCGCCAGGGGCGAAGACCCCCTGAGGCTGGATGATTCTAGCGACGAGGACGATGACGAGGACCAGAGCAAGTACCGGATGGAGACGGACGAAGGGGCGGAGGATCCTCCCGACGGCGACGAGCCGCCTGAGGAGGATGACGAGCAGGACCGCCGAGGCGAGGGAGACGACGAGGAGCTGATGGAGGAAGGTGGAGAGGGCGGCGAGACGGCGACCACGGGTTGCCTGACTCGCGCGCAAGCGAAGCAGGCCCGGGAGGCCCTCTCCAAGAGCGACGCGGGCGGCGATGGAGCGGAGTAGCTGACTTCAGCCTGGCATACAAGTACCGTACCCCGCTGCCAAGGCCTGTCCAGTCAGTTAGCCGCAGAGACCAGTTCTCATCGCCGCGTCTCTCTTTCTCTCTCTCTCTCTCTCTCTCTCTCTCTCTCTCTCTCTCTCTCTCTCTCTCTCTCTCTCTCTCTCTCTCTCTCTCTCTCTCTCTCTCTCTCTCTCTCTCTCTCTCTCTCTCTCTCTCTTCTCTCTCTCTCTCTCTCTCTCTCTCTCTCTCTCTCTCTCTCTCTCTCTCTCTCTCTCTCTCTCTCTCTCTCTCTCTCTCTCTCTCTCTCTCTCTCTCTCTCTCTCTCTCTCTCTCTCTCTCTCTCTCTCTCTCTCTCTCTCTCTCTCTCTCTCTCTCTCTCTCTCTCTCGCTCTCTCTCTCTCTCTCTCTCTCTCTCTCTCTCTCTCTCTCTCTCTCTCTCTCTCTCTCTCTCTCTCTCTCTCTCTCTCTCTCTCTCTCTCTCTCTCTCTCTCTTCTCTACCGCGTGTTGCTGCTCACCGGCACGTCGAAAGCGCGATCCCTTCGCCCGAAGAAGAGGACAGGCGTGCCGTGGCGTGAGCTTGCCGGGGGAAGCTCAGGAGCGCCGGGGACTGCAGGGGACGACTGGCGGCACCGACCTCGACGCCACTCTGTCATCAGACCCCCTGCAGCTGCGCTACCTGTGAACCGTTTGTGCGCTTTTTGTGCAGTGCGGCTACGACAGCCAAAGTCGTAGTCGTCGCGTCGTAGTCGTAGCGACCGTCAAGCCTGGTTCTGTTGCCGCCCGCTAGGCGCAGCCAGGTCGCTAGTAGCGCGTCCTTCCCGCGTCCATTCAAATCCCTCCCTGGTGATTGGACGACGCAAGCGTGGGCGTACGCGCGTTTCCGCTCGCGTGATACGCGCTGACCGCTGGTCACTCTTGTGTTTTTCCCCCCGAAAATCCCGTTTCTCTCTCCCCCGCTCGCGGCGAAACCACCGTGCGACCTTTCTGCGTCTTGCACGTGTTGGTGACGGGCCGAATAGTGCAGCGTCGTTGGACGGTCGTACCCAAACCTGCACTCGAGCCGTTCGCCTCGACCTCTGGCGGCAGCCCCGTCACGTCGACGTCAGCCGGCCCACACAGCGCGCTGCGACAGGCGAAGCAGCGTCGGCTCAAGCGCGTCGCGACAGGCGGAAGCGACGTCGGCTCTTGCGCGGCGAAGGGAAGTTTGCGTTGCGCCGTGTCGCTGCGTCGCTGCGTTTCATCGTCTCTCGCCACCGTGGGGAGACAGCGCTCCCTAGAGGCGAATTCGAGTTGCAGGAGCGCGCGCGGATTTCAGTGTGCTAGCCAAGGGACGGACGAGCAGCGTAGCGGTAGCCAGAGGCGGCAAGTTTCGGCTTCTCGCACGCGCGTGGTGTACGTAGGCGCTCTGTCGACGGGGGAGGCCTACTCGTTCTAGACACCGTACAGCCGGGCCGGGTAGCGAGCGCCTCAGGGGAACTCACCCCACCCAAAATTAATTTCGGGGGGGGGGGTCATCAAAATCTTTTGGGGATGCTCCGACCCCCCAGCACCCGAACTCCGAATATTTCCACCTACACCAGTACAAAAAAATAAAAGCCATTGCCAGTGGCGCTGTTTCGAGCAGAAAAATTCGTGTCTTGCCGAAATTCGACAGTTTCGCCTGCGGCGCACTTTTGGGAAAATCTGTTGTCTGGATCCGCCTTTGGTCGTGTCAGCCCAGTGCACGCCCCCCCCCCCCCCCCCCGCCAAAAAAAAAGCCAAGAACGTACGTGCGTCGCGTAGAAGACGCATCGTCCGTCGGAGGTGCCGACGACGAGGAAGGTGCCGTTCTTGACGAACGTCAGCACGGTGATCATGCGTCCGTGGCGCTCCTCCTGCCAGAGTGCCACCTTCTTGTCGGGCACGTGCCAGAGTCGCAGCTTGCCGTCACCGCTCCCCGACACGAAGTACCGGTCGTCCTGCCAATTACTCGTCTTTCTAATTAATGGGCTGGCGAGTACGCGGCTCACGCACCTTCGGCAAGAATGCGACGGCCATAACGAAGTCGGTGTGCTGGAAGGCGCAGAGGCAGTCGACCCGAGAAACGTGCCACAAGCGGACCGTGCGATCGAGCCCGCACGACAATAGGAAGTAGTTCTGCAAACAGGTTTTTTCTTCCAATCACGCGCGCACGTGTGTCTGGGCCGAGTGGGCACCTTGCTCCAGCAGAGGTCGGCGACGAGACTCGTGTGGCCGCGTCTGTAGACGCAGAAGGGTTTGGGCATGAAGGGCGCCCAGGCCTCCTCTAGCTTCTTGCGTCGACGACGCTGCGAAGAGCTGACGCTCGCCGTCTCGTCGCCGCCGCCCGCGAGCGCCGAGGCGGCGCCGACGCCAGCAGCGGCAGTGGACTGGCGCGAGCTGCTCGAGGCGCCTCCCATGGAGCAGCCGCCCACGCTGGCCGCGTCCTCCTCGGCCGCGGTCGCGTCCACGCACGACGTCACCTGCTGCTGCATCGAGCTCTCGCCGATCGTCTGCATACGCTCTGCAACGAACCACTCAAGGCGCCCTCCTCAAGGCAACAAGCGACCTCAGCACCACAAGGACTCACTCAGCTGAGCCGAGTACTTCTCGCGAATGGCGTTGAAGTAGTTGTTACTGTCTTTCAGAACCCACAGTCTGATGACGTTGTCCTCGCCGGCCGTGGCCAGCAGTCTGCCGCACAGACTGAACTGCATGCGCCACACCGCGCCCTGCAGAAAATCGCCAGGCAAAGTTCCAGATGCAAAAAGACGCGAATCCGTTTGCTCGTCGTACGGAATGTTCGCCCGTCAGTTGCTGCACTCTCCTCAGCTGCTCGAAGTCGTAGGGACCCCGCTTCTGATACTTGGGTTTGACCTGGGTTGGACAACACGTGGGCGTAGGAGGTATGCAGTGGGTGGGTACGGTACGCACGGTGCATCCAGCGGGGGTGTTCACCGCCGCCTCTGCCTCGTCCTCATCCTCGTCGTCCGCGCCTCCGCCCAAGCCGTCCTCGCCGTGGTGCAGCTTTTGCGTGACTGCAAAGGGCCATGACGTCAGCACTACGACGTCACTCGGCAGCGCAGCCCACCCCCGTCGGCCGCGTGTCTGGCCGTGCTGACGGCGCCTCGCATGAGGCTCCGCACGGTCTTGCCCAGAGCGCGCTTGTAGCCCAATCTGCAAGGCGCCAGCAGCGACATCGCTGCCGAGAGGACGGTAGGGACGGAGTGATAACAAACACTTGCGCCTTGGCGTTGCTGAAGCGAGAGGTGGCGCTGACCATGGACGCGGCGTCCGTGCCGAAGCTGCTGTCCACCGAAGCCGCCTCCGAGGCGTTCGTCTCGGCCACGCTTCTAAACGCGCCCCCGTGAGTCAACGGTCGCAATGGTCCAACTGACTCGGTGACGGAGAGCTTGCGGGCTCCGGTGGAGGAGGTGCGGTCCCTCTTCTCGTGCTGCTCTTGGATGGACATGCGGCGCATCATCACCTCGGCGATGGGATCCACGCTCGTCATCTTCATGAGCGGATGCCGGTGGCCGTCGTCCGCGCCGCCATCCGCGGCCCTTCCCAGGTGGGCGGCGGCGCTCATGAATCGCTGCGCCGCGTCGCGAGTCGTCGCCACCGTCGCCCACTTCTTGCGAGCGAGCCAGCTGCGCTCTCGCTCGAGCGTCGCGTCGCGGGACGACAATTCTACAGTAGGCTCCGACGCGCTCTCAACCGAGGCGGCGCGAGCCAGTTTCCTTCTCAGCAGCGCCATCTGCTCGTCGTGGCTCGGCGCCTCCGGCACCGGTTGGAGTGTCGCCGTCGCGCTCGCGACCACGTCTGCAAAAGTGCAAAAGGTGGTGAGGTGCGTGGCTGCCAAGCGGCGTCGACAGGCGAAGTGGTGCCACCGGGCTGCGAGTGGTGCGGCTCGGCCGACAGCTTCGTAGGCCGTCCCGAGGTGGTGGACGAGGAACAAGAGCTGTAGGGACGCTCCCTGTCGGGCGTGCTTCTCTCCGTGACGGTGCTGAGCTGCCGCTGGTGGTTCGCAGACTGCGACGTGCCGGACGTCGACTTCGTCAGCGGCGGCGGCGCAGCCGAACGAGAAGGAAGCGCGCTGGCCGACGTCGACGGGCCCAAGGGAGCGTCCTCGAACGTCTCCAGCTCGTTGGGCACCACTTCGGACGTGATCTTCTCGATGAGACTCTCCGCCTCTTCGCTTCTCGACAGCTGTAATGTGAGCTTATATAAAGTCGGCCCTTTAGGTTTCTTTTTTGATTAAACGCGGCCCTGTACGTCGGTGTGGTCGAAGCTGAGGTAGCGGTCGAGGCTCTGAAAGTCGCGCGTCAGACTGCGAGTCTTGGCGTGCGTCTTGGCCTGGAGGCCGCCAGCGCCGCCGCCGCCGCACTGACGGGAGCGGTCGAGCGAGGCGGCCTTGGACTCGGGCGGCGTGCCGTACTGGGTGTTGTCGAGCGTGTTGCTCTTGCTGCTGCAGCTGCTAGGCACCGTCTGCTGCGCCGCCGCGCCGCCAGACGACGACGACACGGAGTTCGATTTCGGCTTCGCGGTCGCCGCCTCCGTCGCGGCCGTCTCGTCCAGACTTCGAGAGCCGCGCACCGCACCGGCGGCGCCAGAGGGGGCAAGGGCCGAAGAAGGAGGGGGAGGGGGAGGGGGAGGAGGGGCGAGCGCGTCGCGCGACCTCTCGAAGAAGCGCTCGACATTCTCGGCGGCCAGGGCGGACGTACTGCCGCTCAGGCCGCCGCGGCCACTCTCCTGAGCCGTCAACGCCATCGATACCGACAGCGTCTCCTAGAACCGAGAAACGTCGCTCAAACGAAAGCAAGGCAATGGTCAATGCGGGGCGGGTGTACGACGTAGCCACACGGAGCAGCGCACCTCGTTGAGTACTTCGGCGCTGGCGGAAAGATCCATGGCGACCATCCTCTGGCGCAAGCCCAACAGTTTCTGCCTACGATGAAATGGATCGGCTGCGTCCGTTCCAGACTGCCTGCTCGAGGGCCTCTGAAAGGGGCCGTGTGTTCAGTTCAGTGGCGGACGCGCTTGCTTTGGCCATAGACAGCGCACGCTGCTGGAAGGCGTGAGCGGCCTGGGCGACGCCTCGAGCAGCGCGATCGTCGGCACCGTCCTCAGCAGCGACACGCTCGGAGGTCCGCTCGAGCTACTCGGAGTGTCCAGTTCACGCTCCTCCAACATACTCGCATTCACTTAAGCCAAACAAGTAGATGGATCCAAACGATCGGAGCTGATCTTCTCGGCCGTTTACGCAGGTCGCAGTACAAAATACACAAGTCGCACCGCCTCCAAAAAGTCAATGGCTAAAAAGCATTGCAACGTCCATGCGTCTGCTGCGTCCGATGATAGTTCGGTGCTCCCTTTTTGCAAACTTTAATGAACGCAACTTTCCCAACCAAGCCTCGCGCGACAGTATATATTCCCATGCCATAAAGGCAAATATTTGTAGGCTCGACCAGGGACGGATCTAGGAATTTTTCCTAGGGGGGGGGCAACCAAAAATGTTAGCTTTCCGTCTTTTCGCAATCCATGACTTTGTTCACAGGGATGTACCCTGTTGAAAAACATTGGCTGTCCCGACCCTCTAGGGGGGGGGGGGGTGCTCGCGCCCCTCCCTAGATCCGCCCCTGGGCTCCAGTGGCGTAGCCAGGATTTTGGTTTCGGGAGAGGGCACAGATTTCCAACTTTTTAACAGGGCCCTCCTGTTGCGCCGCAGGCGAAAATTTGGGCTACTTTCGAGCATTTTAACCATTTTTGGGTTACTTTCGAGCTGAAATGCTTTCTCTCTCTCTTCTTTCGCCCGGGCATTTTTGCAACAGGGGGACCCTGTTGAAAAAATTTCTTCGGACCGATTTCGAGGGGGGGTATACTCGCCCGCTACCCCCTCCACTGGCTACGCCACTGCTGGGCTCGACGGACAGTTGATCGCACGGCTTTCACGAGTTCGGCCAACGCGCTTCAACTGTGCGTCGCATACGCCAGAAATTTTAAGAGTGAGGGAACGAACGAGCGACTTTCTCTCTTGAAACAGATTTCGATAGACAACGTGATCTTTACCAACGTGACTAGGCTAATAATCGGTTTTTGCTGATGTTATCCAAAGTGAGTTACGGTGGTTCGGAATCCACCGTAACATCTTACTGTATAGTGCATATAGTAACTGACAGTATTATCGTGCAGTGTGTGCATGTAAATTATTTATTCAGTATTCCCCATTGGCATACTATACGAAATGTGCAGTGTTAAACGACACTGGGCGTATACTGTTTGTCCTTGCTTTGATTAGGTACGTATGGACTCTTGTCGTTCACTTTGTTACACTTGTCATTTGTTACTCTAGTGTTGTTGACTTTTTTGTGATTTCTCGGGACTTCTCTAATTTTCACCCAATCTCAGGGACCGGCAATCGGTACCGACAGGTGCGTTGCGTCGTACGTGTGCAGGCATGAGGTGAGGTGGCGGCTGGCTTGGCGACGACAGGGCTTGCAGGGTGTAGCATGGAGAACGGGGTCGACCGCAAGGAGCGCACCGTCTACGTCACGGGCATCCACGAGACCATGGGCGAGGAGGGCCTCTACACCCTCCTGCAGCGGGTTGGGGCTCAGCGCAGGCTGCTCTAATTGCGCCCCGGGGGCCCCTTGCAGGCGGGCCCCATCGAGAAGGTGATCTTCAAGGAAAACCCCGACGGCAGTCCCCAGCACGCGCTCGTCGTCTTTGTCAGGGTGTAGCAGCCGCTACTGCTGATCGTTCGGCGCGTGCGACCCTCCTCTCCTTTCAGCCCCAGTCGGTGGTGACGGCGATCGAGTCGTTCAACTGCGCCCTGCTGGGCGGCCAGCGCATCGGACTGCGACCACTGCGGTAGGAGCTGGCGACGCGTTGGACGCCCTCCGAGATTTCGAAATCTGTGGGAGGATTTCAGAGAGAGCGCGCAGCACGCGGCACTGCTCAAGGAGGCGGTAGCGAAGCAGTTGGCCGCCGGTGTGCCCCAGCACCGCTACCCCACCCGCGCGGCCGTCCGCTACCAGCAGCAGACCGGCACCTCATCAACCTTCTAACCTCGCCACTTTTAATTTTAAACACCGTGCAAATGTTGACGCGCGCAAACATTCTGATGAAACTTCGGTGATCATCCGAGACGATCTGTGTTGAAGATTGTTAGGTTATTGTGGTTGGTGGGCCGTTTCGCTTCGCGACTTTGGAAAGAAGACGCTGCAGAGCGCTACCTTCCCGCTGGGTGAATATTGCATAGTATGCTCGGCTCAGGGGACTAAATCTGCTGTTGATTGTCTTGCCTAGCCGAAATGTTTCGCAGCACGCAGCAGCCTCAACAGAACACCCCGTGCCGCCATCGTGTCACACGTTTCACCAGGCCAAGTTTCGCAAAAGAATACGTATGTGTTCCGACAACATAGCCACTATCGGAGCGCTATTATGGCTGGGCGATACTGGTTCTGGTGGGACGGATGCCCCATGTGTGGGGGGGGGGGGACCGACACTCGCGCAAGACAAAAAGGAACAACCGGCTAGCTTTTACAGGGAGCGGCACACGCGCTAGTAGAAGCGGAAACAAGGCACTGACTACACGAGAAGACTGGCTGGCGAGAACGCAACAATGCCCAGAGCAGGCGGGGGGGGGGGACGCGACTGAGTGTGACACTGCAGGGAGGGTATCTGAGTCTCTGACTGAGGAGAGTTGTGTCGTGTTCATCTGAGGACGAGCGCGTTGCGGTCCTGCCCCACACCGATGAGGGCGACGCGGACGCCGACGAAGTGCTCGACGAATTCGACGTAGGCGCGGAGGCGCGCCGGCAGTTGCTCGTAGACGCGCGCCGCCTTGCTGGACGCCAGCCAGCCGTCCATCTCCTCGTAGACGGGACGCACCAGACCGAGGTCCTCGACTCGCTTGGGCACGCTCGTCGTCGCCGTGCCGTCCGGCAGAGCGTACGCCACGCACACCTGCACGCACGCGCGCGCGCACGCACGATGCGTGCTCCGCGGCCGACCGGTGGACAGTCAAGCCGAGCACCTTGAGCTTGGCCATCTCGTCGAGGACGTCAACCTTGGTGAGCGCCAGGCAGGTGTACTTGTTCACCTGGCAGGAGCGTCTCAGCAGCACGAGATCGAGCCAGCCGCACCGCCGCGGCCTGCCCGTCGTCACGCCGAACTCGTGGCCGACGCGCTGCAGGAACTCCCCGTCCGCGTCGCCCGGCACCGACAGTTCCGTGGGGAAGGGGCCGGCGCCCACGCGCGTCTGATACGCCTTGACGACGCCGATGCGCGACACGAGCGACGTCGGCGCTATTCCCAAGCCTGCAGCGCTCTGCGCCATGGAATCCCTCCTGTCTACGCATGGACGGCTCGCTCTGCTGACCCGTGATGGCGCCCCCTACGGAGCAGTTGCTGCTCGTCACGAAGGGAAAGGTGCCGAAGTCGACGTCGAGCAGCGCGCCGTTGGCGCCCTCGACGAGCAGGCGCTTCTTCTTCGCCCCGAGCTGCTCGTCCAGGAAGTCGACCACGTCGCGCACAATGCCCAGCGAGCGGAGTCGGCCACCGAGCTCGCGGTACGTCTCCAGCTCTTCGTCCACTTTTACCTGAGCCAACGCGCGCACATCCGTCCGTCACGTCACCTACGCATTCAGCTGGCAAGCGGCACCCCCACCTCGACTCCTGGAAAGCAGCCGGCGTAGAACTGGGCGAGCTGGCGGAACTTGGGCGCGAAGTGCTCGTCGAAATCGCCGCTGACGAGATCGACCACTCGCAGACTCTTGCGCAGCATCTTCGCCGCGTACGCGGGACCGATGCCCTTGCGAGTCGTGCCAATGGACTCGTTGCCTTTGACTGAGAACGCGAGACCTTACTGCCATTAGGAGGGCTGCGGGTGAGGGGGGGGGGGGTTCGGTCGTACCCCGGTTGTCGGCTTGCTCCTCTAGGACGCGGTCTACCTCCATGTGGAAGCCGAAGACGAGATGGCATTCCTCCGAGAGGACGAGGCGTTTGTTCCAGTCGGGCTGGCGGTCGATGCCGTTCTTCGCCAGCTCGGCGAACAGCGCCGGCAGATGCACCACCACCCCGTTGCCTGTCCGTCCACCACATAGCATCGTGCGCGTTCCACAGGAGGGGAGGGGAGGGGGGGGGGGGTACCGATGACGGCGACGACGTTCTCGTGTATGACGCCGCTGGGCAGTAGATGGAAGTCGTAGGTCTTGCCGCCCACGACGACGGTGTGGCCGGCGTTGTTGCCGCCCTGGCAGCGCGCTATGAGGTCCGCCGAGCCCGTGCAGATCAGGTCCACCACCTTACCTGAACCAACACACCAAACGCGTGCAGCGCCGAAACGCCTATTGTACTGTAAGAGCAGCGTGCAGAGCATCACCCTCATGCGCGCACGGTTTTGGGTTCAATTCTTGACCGAACCACAAAACGAGTACCTCCTTATCAGTAAATAGATTTTCTCGTGGTGTCGTTGCCCAATAGTTTAGATGGGGGTGTTCCTCCGAATGTCTTTGGCGGCCCTCGTGGCTAGTGCCTCTAGACAGGAAGGCGCCATGCAGATGTGAATGCTCTCTTAGCGCTGCCTTAATACAGGGAGGGTACTGTAAGCGGAGTAACGATGCGTGTAAAAACCAGCAGCACTAACAGTACACAAAGAGATCAGCCGACCTTTGCCTTCGTCGCCCCACTGAGCGCCCAGCACGACGGTGGCAGTGCCGGGCTGGACATGCAGAGGGTTGTCCTGCACGCCGTTCGTCTCCACGCGTTCCGACGACATTCTCGGACGCTCAGCTCTCGACGCAGATGGCAACGAGGCTGTGTGTCCCACTCAAGTACGCGCGCCGACAAACCGGCTGTGTAAAGGCAACGATAACAAATGCGCCGAAACTCCAAACGCAGGCACGGGGGACGCCATTTATCTCCCGCCGACATCAGATGACGTGAACTACCGTAAGTACTCCATTTAACAAACTGGAATGATAACTTCACAAAAGTGAAGGAATGCTAATAGCACACGCACTCTCCGCATCTTGACGTTTATTTCAAAGGCTTCGCGTGCCATAAAATTCTAACGCAGCAGCAGCAGTCATGCTCATGAGAAACACCTTTGAGACGCCACCACTATACAGTACACACAAGGCGATGGGCTCAACAGCTGACGCCGCCCAAACCCCCACCGCGCCCCTCCCGACAAGTATTGCAGAAGCACGCACGCACGCACGCACGTATCTTCACCCTTTAGAGTAGCTAAGGAACGCGTGTCGCGGGTGTCGGCAGGGAGACAGCCAACAACGGCAACAATAATAACAGCAACAAGGACGGCCGGACGACTTTTGAATGGAAGTTGGTAAAGCCAAGAAGCGAGAGGCGTGTTCATCCGAAGTGGAACTTGAAGGTGAAGGGGCCGTCTCCCCCACCGCCCCCGCCTCCGCCTCCGTGGCCGAAGGGGTCGAAGCCGTGGAAGAACGGGTGACCGTAGTGGCCGCCGCCTTGCTGCGCCTCCGGGTCGAGCGGGTCCTCGCCGTTGTCGAATTTACGCCGCTTCTCTGCAATGAACCCATCACACCAATCAACGCCTCTCGCCGCGGCCACCCCCCTTCCCCAACCCATACATTTTGTGGGGTTTTCAACTGGGGGGGGGGGGGGGTCTAGAGGTGTAAGACATTTCGGAGGTGGAAGGTCCCAAGACAAAAAATTGTGAACCAAAATAGGGTCTGAACTTAGGTACTTGTGGTAAGTGGGGTAAAAGGGGGGGGGGGGGCGGCTGGGGAGGGCTGGGGGGGGGGGCGGCTGGGGAGGGTTGCGACTGGTGGAGTACCCCCTCACGCCCACCTTCGTCGGTGAGGACCTCCTTGGCGGCTGCGATCTTGATGAACTTCTTCTCTGCCTCTGCCTTGTCGGCGTCGCCGCTGTAGTTGTCCGGGTGCCATTTCTGCGCCATCTTCCGGTACGCTTTCATGATCGTCTTCTTGTTCGCACTCCTGACACCACCCATGAGAATGGCTCCGCTCTGCAGACACTGACAGCCAGGCAGACACGCACCTCTTGACGCCTAGCACTTTGTAGTAGTCGACCTTCTGGGACTGCTTGAGCAGCTTCTGCGCCCTGTTGATGCCCTCCTTCGCCCGCTGGCTCTCGTCCACCTTCTTCGCCGCCTCGAAGTCCGCGATCGCTGCAATGACGAACAAACGCGGCTGGAAGAGAGGAGGGACGCCGTTGTTGTTGGATTAAAGGCTACGCTAGGAGGCCGTCAATGGCCCAAATAGTATCCATGTCGTCTTATTGTCTAGAGACATTCATAATAATTAGCAGAATAAGCCAAAGACATTCGGAAGAACGCCATGCCGATTCTCTACCACTGGGCCATAAGCTGGCCCGAGAGCGGAGAGAGGCGTACCGTCGTCAAATCGCTCCTCGAGTATGTAGGCGTCTGCGCGGTTGCAGAGCGCGTCGGCGTTGTCGGGCTGCGCGTCGAGCACGCGGCTGCACGTCGACACCGCCTCCTGCGCGTGACTGGCCTTGAGCTGGTAGCGGCACACGGCCGAGTCGACGTCCAGTCGGATGGCCGCGTTGGCGGGCTCGGTCTTGAGCACCTGCTCGGCCTTCTCCAGACACTCCAGCCACTGCTCCTCGGCCATGAGCTCGCGTAGACGCGTCTGCTGCTTCACGAGTCGCTTCGTCTTCTTGTAGTGCGGGAAGCAGTCCTTGTGGTCGGGGTCCAGCTTCAGGCACTCGCGCACCTGACTGCAACACCACACCACCGAGTGTGCGCGCGCGCGCAGGTACGCACGCACGGACTGACTGACTTGAGCGACTCCTCTGTGTCCCCGATGGCGTAGTAGAGCGTGGCGACGCGAAAGAAAGCCAACGTGCTGTCCTGCATCAGTTTCGTCACCGCGCGAATGTCCTGGATCGCCTTCGGCAGCTCGCCCAGCGCCTCGTACACGTCGGCGCGCTTCAGACGCAGCTCCCCGAACCAGGGACAGGCCTGAGCATGGTCTCAGCGAGTCAGAGAGTCGCCCATAGATCGAGAGAGAACTGCGAGCAGACGTCGACAGCCTTGCTGAGAAAAGGCTCCGCTTCGTCGAGTCGGTCGTTCTCGATGAGGTCGTCCGCCTCGTCCATGGCCGTCCGCACGTCGGGGATGAGCGTGAGGCGCGACTGCGCCTCCACGTGGCCCGGCTCGCTTCGCAGCTCAAACGAGTCGATCGGTTTGCCCGAGCGACCAGGACGCCCAGCTCCCAACTCGACGTACCACCGCTTGGAAATCCTTCTCGGCGTCCGACAGCTCGCCCTGCTTGAGCAGCACGCTGCCGCGTTGCATGCGCGCCTGGGACACGCAACCATTTGTTCGGATTCCACGGCCACTCAGAGTTGGCTGAATGCACTCACGGCGACAAAGTCGGGCTTCAACCTGACGACGGCGTCCAAGTCGGGCAGGGCGGATTTGGACTTGCCCATCGCCAGGTAGACGGTCGCGCGTCTGTACAGCGTCTGGTAGTTGTCCGGATCCAAATCTAAACAAAAGCAATGCATGTACAAGTACAAACATGTAGCAGCAGTAGTACACCGAGACAAGACGAAAACAAGAAAAATAGCACACCGACGGCGGCATGGTACTGCGTGAGCGCGTCCGCGAACTGTCCTTTTGACAGAAATTGCTTCCCAAGGTCCATGTGCCGCTCTACCTCTTGCAGGCTCGCATCCAGCGCTGAACACAACTCTCAGCGCTTTCTATTTCAATGTAATTTCAACCTATTCACCTGTGACATAAGTCGCAAACAGTGCCCATAGGCAAGACAACAAACGATCTGAGGGCCTAATATCCATTTTGATAACTACAAGAGATGAACCGAAAGAGGGGGCCCTATAGAATCAATCGCTAATCAAACGCATTTGGTTGTCGGCGGCGAAAAGTACTATTTCAACTTGTAACACGTATACGTAGTCGCCATGCAAATATTTGTAATGTTGTTAAAAGGTGGCAGAACGAAGTACACACTTCTTAGCGTTAGAAGCACAAGATCTGTTGTTATCAATTAGAGAACTTTCACCGCTTCATTTATCTGGTTAGCACCATAAAACGACCGTAGTTCATTATTAAACTCTTTAAACATAAATCAACACCAAAAAATGCAAATTTTATAAGATTATAAAAAATGGGTCTGTTTAAACCGCAAGATGTGGTACTGTATTTCACTTTAAGAAACGGCACGTCACAGATATAAAGCGCTATTTTGAAATCGTAACGTTTGCGATGACTGACTAAACACCCAATTGAACCGTTCATTTTTTTCTGCTTCGTGCGTGCGATGTGTTGGGGGTTTTTGAGTGCAATATTCCTGAAACCGGACCGCATTGCGTCATTGCTTCGCTTCATCTACATAACATTGAATCGATTGATAGAAATTATATGTATTTTTGCAAATTCAAGAAAAACGTACAGAATTATTTACAGAAAATTTTTACTTTTGTCTGGTACTGTACATGTTTACTGGTACATGTTTACTGTTGCATCCTCCAGAACGTCCTTGTTGCATCGTCATGGCTTGTGCAGTTACAAATTTATCTGTTAGCTAAGTGCAATACAGTACATAGCTTGCCGAATTGCTGATGAGCTTGTGAGGAGCAAAAGTCTGTCTCTTTCCTATAGGACCAGTGTAAGCGGAGACGCGTGTAAAGCGTTGTCTGTCGGAAAAATGCAATGGGCCGCCACTGGCGGCTGTCAAAGTGCGAAAGCAGAGGCGCTATATGGAGAGGACGCTTTGAGGGGCTGTCAGCTCCATCGAAAATGTCAGCACGCTGATGCGCTGGACAGTTGATGTTCGGCGCATTGGATTGCGGCGACCTGCGCTGTGTCGGACTCTACCTAGCGCTTTGTACACGTGGGCGACATGCACAACGGTCGCCTCCCGCTACCGCTTCTGCTGCTAGCTTCCGCCAGCATTCTTCTCTGCGTCACGGACGCCGGCCGGTTTGCGACACCCGTCACCCAGCCACTTGTGCAACGGCTCAGCAACCCCAGTGTCTACAACAACTATGCTTCTCCCGACGAAAGTCGTTGACCGCTTATATTGTCCTACTTGTCACAGATCGCTGTTGCGTATTTTAGACGACCCAACCAACGTGACGATCGGCATGTACATCGAAGCGATCTCGACCTTTCGACCGGCATCTATGGTAAAAA
Organism: Paralinhomoeus sp. GSCO2_6; assembly: GCA_030248085.1. Lineage (NCBI taxonomy): Eukaryota > Metazoa > Nematoda > Chromadorea > Monhysterida > Linhomoeidae > Paralinhomoeus > Paralinhomoeus sp. GSCO2_6. The sequence continues at coordinate 67,307 of JASAMY010001044.1, forward strand.
ATCAATATGCCTATAGTTGCCGCAGTCACTTGTTGCAAAGTGGTTGTGATTCCGTACGTAGGACTTCGACGTGGACATCTACTTGCGGATCGGGTGGCGCGACGCGCGTCTGGCGCACGCCGAGTCGCGTCCGGTGCTGGTGCGCAACGCGGCGGTGTTGTCGCTGCTCTGGACGCCCGACCTCTACTTCGCGAACGCCCGCCACGCCCAGTTCCACGGCGTCACGACCGACAACTTCATGCTGCTCGTCCTGCCTGACGGCACGGTCACCTACGACTGCAGGCGCGTGTCACGTCCGCTACGGCACCGCAGAGGCACCGCAGGCGGTCGGCGCACGTTCTCAGGGTCTCGCTGACCGTGCTCTGCATGATGGAGCTCTACAAGTACCCGCTGGACGCGCAGACCTGCACCATGAGGATACTCAGCTGTGAGCCGCGCCCTCGCACAGCATCGCCGCGCCAAACAGGACAGCTCTTGCGACAGACGCCTACGACAACAGCGATATCGCTATTCAGTGGAGAACAGACGAGCCGGTGTCGTATCCCTCTTCCTCCCCCATCCCAAAACATCCCCCCGGACAAATTGGGATATCCCAGACCATCCGGCCGGATAAAGTAGGATAAAGTAGACTATCCTACTTCCTCCCCCCTTATCCTAAAACATCCCCCTTCAACATAGTGGCACTCTGCGCCACAGTGACTGTAAAAACTGTATAGGCAAATAAAGCGGACGCCGCAACAGAGTCGTGTCAGGATTGTTCTTGATATATCAACTGTAAAAGGCAGTGAAACTATGTATTCGCAGTGAAAATGAGTCTCTCGGGCCAATGCTATTTCAGCCAATTAAAGTCAAGTTTAAGCAAAGAAAATGCAAGGGACAAGCATAGTTACATAAGCAAGCCAAGCCAGTTAAATTAGTTCAGTTAAGCCTACAGCCGAAAAAATCTGCTGCACTTTCAGGTAGACGACCGCCGCCATTAGCTTTTTAATTTCATTGCTACTATGTGAGCGATTTCATGTCCGATATTTGCTAGTGAAGCGGTACCGATACCGCTTATACAGCTAGCAATTCCCGTTTCTTCCAGGTCCGCAGATTCAAAAGGAAACGCGTACTCGCATTCTTGCATGCGTCGCATATCTCTCTGCCGTTGCCGACATTTCTAAGCCTTCTAATTACAATCTAACGTTCAAGAAAAACTACTATGGAGGCCGTCGAAGAGATAGACGCGCTTGCCCAACAAGCCCGCCAACACTCAGTGGTTGTTGCCAAGGCTGAGAAACTGAAGCAAGATATGAGCCAAGAGAACACGTCTCTATCTCAATGTTACCGATCATTCTCGATTTGCACAGAAAAACCAGGGGGGGAGTTTTTAGGATAAGGGGGGAGGAATTGGGATGGCGAGTTTTCTATCCCAATTCCTCCGGGGGGGAGGAACTGGGATATCCCAAAACATCCGGGCGGATGGTTTTGTGGGGGGATGAAGAGGGATGCAACACCGGCGGTCATCAAGAACCCCCTCATACGCATTGCCGACATGGAACTTACGGAAACCAAAGACGGACCAAACTGCGACGTTGACTACCACAACAGTGAGTTGATAAAGTCGTTGATAAAGCAGTCGTCAACAAGATCGTTCCCATAGCGCATTGTCACTCGAGTACGATGCTCTTCTGTAACATGAAACGCAACACGTAATGCACACAGAAGCAAACGCGCACTAGCACAGGCTTCAAACTGGCAGGAGTTTGGAGTTGCGTGACGGCGGAGTTCACGGCGAGTCGGCTCCGACTGCACCACTACCTGCAGAGCTACATCCCATCCGCGCTGATCGTCGTCGTCAGCTGGCTCGGCTTCTGGATCGACGCTAGTCAGTTCGCTTGGCTCCTTGCAACGCAGAATACCGTAGGTTACAAATGTGTGTGTGTAGCTAAGCTAACAAGCAGACGAATTCCACAGTGCAGGCGCGGTTCCGGCTCGGATCGCGCTCGTGATCACGACGCTGCTGACGATCACGACGCAGGCGAACGCGTCACGCCTCGCGCTGCCCGCGGTGAGCAGAGGCCGAGAGTAACCCCGGCCCCCCCCCCCCCCGGCCGGGACAGCAGAGTCAGATAGCGACCCTTCTTCCTTCAGGTGGGCTACATGAAGGCGATCGACGTCTGGATGGGTTGCTGCACCGCCTTCATCTTCGCCGCCATGATTGAGTTCACACTCTCCCACAACAGCGCCAGACAGGCCTACGAGCACGGTGCATGGGATGTCAGCGAGCGAGCTGTTCTCTAATACCACTTTTCAATTTTCAGACGAGGCATCAGCGAGGAATGCCAATGGCGACCGCATGTCCTCGAAGAAAGAATCGCTCACCGATCTCGTCGCCGTCCTCACGCAGCATACACTCAATAAGGTTTTCTGTATGAGATTCTAACATTCTTGTACGGTTACGGTGATGGGTATTACTGTATCTTCAAAAAAAAATGCATCAAAACAACATGCAAATTTGTCTACCGTAACTCGCACACGCGTACGGCCTAATTTTTAAACAACATACCGTAGTTCGCATTGCGCTTTATACCGTACGAACCATTCTAGGACACTTCGTGCGGTTCAACGACTTCGAAGCATAAGAAAGCCGTTCGATTTGTCAGTGGAGCCGTGTCGAGCAACGGTTGGTTCGTTTGTTTGACGGTGTTTCGGCAGGTGACCACGCCGCAACTCAGGCGGCGAAGCTGGATGGCCGAGCGAGGGGACGGAGGGGGAGGAGGGTCGGTCAGAGTTCGTGATGAACGCTTATGAGCGTGTCATCGAGCTGGCAAAAGCGCGCGAGAGCCGCCGCTACCGTAACTACGACGACGGGCCCCCACCAAGCACTGCGACACGGCGCAGCCGACGGCTGCTGTCGATTGACGAGACGTCGCGCTACCTTTTCCCGGCGGCGTTCGCGTTGTTCAATCTCGCCTACTGGTACTACTATCTGTACGCGCTCGCCGACCTCTGACCACGCCCCCAAGCAAACCGACCTTCATGTCTTCACTCGACATTGCAACACAGCACCACAACACTGCTGAACAGTTCGTAAGTGGCTGCACAAACGAGTCTCGGAGCACACGACGAGGCCCTCGCTTTACATTACCACAAGACACAAACATACGACTACTGTACATGCAGCATCGATTGCGTGCGTTGAGGATCCATATAGAAAGCGGGCACACGTCTCGACTCGCTTCAGTCTTCGTCGTCAGAACCTGAACTTATTTTCGACTTTTGTGCGACGTTCAACACGACGCTGCGTGGGGGGGGGATGCCTGTGCCGGACCTGCGGACTGGGGACTGTGCGCCATGGCGGCAGCGAGTGCGGCTGCGGCGCGTCCACTGCGGGCCCTGGCGCTGCGTCGCGTCCCTTGCGTCGCGACGGCGGCCGGCGTGGAGGGCTGGTTGGCAGTGGCGGGCGTGTGGGCGCGACTCGGCGCCGCTGCGGCCTCGGCGTCGGCGACGACGGCGAGGGAGTTGCGGTAGAGGTGCAGCGACTGCCACTTCTCGTCGCGCGACTTCTCGAAGCGACTCTTGCTCAGCAGCCGCTTGTCCAGGTACGCGAGGCTGTAGAAAGCGGCGGCGCAACGCTCCACCACCGACCAACGCGCTTATATGAGAAGCAGGCGGGGGGCACAGACATGGCGCCCTTGTCCGGCTTGAGCAGCTTGTTGCTGAACTCTATGAGCACCTCCAGGAAGAGCACCGAAGTGGGCGCCTTGTCCTTGTCGCCCACGGGACGCGGCAGCGCGTACTGGATGCCTTCCCTAGACAGAGCGAGTCGCTTCGGCAAGCCGAGACGCGAATGCGAAGGCGGCCAGGCGTACTTGTGGATGGCGGCGACGGATTCGCGTGCGCGCAGCGCGTCCGGTCCCAGCGTGAGCGCGAACCGCTTGGCCAGGTCGCGGATGCTCTGGAACTCGTCGCTGGCCGGGTCCACCCTGTCCTCGGTCGCCGCCTGCGCAAGCGTCCCATCAAATCAATGTCTCGACTCGAGCCGACACACCAGCTGCCTACCTTGAGGTCCTCGAAGGAGGTGGTCAGCGCGCGCGCCAGCGTCTTGGCGCAGAGGATGCGATTCAGCTCGCGACACTTGGCCATCGTGTGCTTGATGATGTCACCGAAGTCGCGGTAGTACTACATACACCAGGCCATGTGAGAGGGCGTTTCAGATATTCAAGAAGAGTGCGGACCTTGGTGTAGTGGCCAAAGACGCGCGCCCCGTAGCCCATCTCGACGACGCCGTGTATGATGAGCTTGCAGAAGTTGGCGAGCACCACGCGCTTTTGGTAGTACTTCTCCACCTGGTCCTCGTGGCTCACCAGCTCCTCTGCAGTCCCAGTGGCGCAGCAATTCCAATGACTACGATCAGTCCAGAGCCAGGCACAGCCTCACCCGTGTCGACGGGCTCGTCGGCAAAGACGAAATCGGCCGCGAACGAGGCGAGACTGCCGACGAATTTGCCGGTCGGCTTGTAGACGAGCGTCTCAGCCACTAAACCGTCGAGCGCGTGCGCGTGCGCCACCGCACAACCGCAGACGCCGCACGCTGGCACGCACGCGTGTCGTCCCCTTCGAGCGTCTCGCGCAACGCCCAGCCGAACTGAACGAGCAGATCGCAGACGGCGGCGAACGCCTACAAAGGAAACGGCCAGACAAGTGCCGATAGAGAATGACAGACAGACAGACACCCCTACGGCATTTCCGGCCGCCACTCCCTCCAGGAGGCAGTTCTCGATGAGATAGCGAAGGAAACCGTTCAGGCGCATTTTCAACTCTTTCGCGTAGTCCTGCAGCGCACATGACATGGGTACACTTGGAGTACGGTACTCAAATTCGCATGCATACCAGCTTGTTGGCCGGCTCGGGTCCGTCGATGAGCGAGTTCAGATCCCAAGTCAAGAAGAGGAAGCAGCAGCGAATCGCGTTGAGACGGACCTAGGTTTCGGCTCTCTCACAGCCATGACCCCCTCACTGGGTCCACCAACCGCACCCACCTCGTCAGTGACGCTTTTGTTGCCTTCGGCTAGCAGGCCGAAGAGACGCGCGCGCAGACTCTCTTCCTGGCTGGCGCCGCGAGTCTCGACCTTGGACACGTTCACCGTCCTGCAGCAGCCACCAACGTCGCTCACGCACGCACGCACGCACGCGCGGACTCACTCCAGGAAGAAGAGCACTTTGCGCAGAGCCGCTTCCAGCGCCGCAGCGTCCTCCTCGTCGAGGCGCTCCTACAGTGCGACACTTTCAGTTTTCATAACTTTTGAACCTCTGGGGCACGCTCGCTCGACTCTCGCCTCTGTCTGGAACTGGCGCAACTTCTCGGCTAGGTCGGCGACCAGTCGGTCGATGAGCGCCCGTCGCGAGGTCTCGCACCGACTGCGAATCGAGAGGCCGCCCTCCTCGCCGCACAGCAGCTTGTACGTGGCCGCCAGCTGGAGTGGGGGGGGGGGGTAGGTGTCCATACCGAGTTGTGGGGGAAAAGAGGGGCTCACCTCTCGGAGAACGCGCTCGTCTGAGTGTATCTCGACGATGTCGGCCATGCGCGCGAGCAGCGAGTCCAGGTGCTAAAGGAATTCATTGTGTTGCCCACTGGATCAGGGGCGGGGGGTGGGGGCGGGGTTCACCGACCGCCTCGTGGCGTCCTTCCACGTAGATCTCGAGACTGAAGTGCTGCGGCAGCTGCAGCAGACTCGCCACCTTCTCCTTGTCCGGCATGTACTGCAGGTGAACACGTAGCTCGGGAAGCGATGTGCGGCGTGCGTGCGTGCGTGTCAACCAGAAGCAGGCGCACCTTCTTGAGCAGATCGGGCAGGGCGACGATGAAGTGGGTGGTCAGCTCGTCGCGACTGTGCACCAGCGCTCGCTGCTCTCGAGGGGTCACGTGCTGCAAGCAAGCAAGGGTAGCTGCTGCTGCTGCAACTGACGAGCTAACAACAGCTCTACAGAACGACGGCTCTACCCGCTTCTGGGCGCCCGCTCTGCCTTGCGGGTACTCGGCGGTGGCCGTCTGACGGGCGGCGCAAACCAAGATCTCGACCAGCACCGACTCCTCTTTGTCCGTCAACGCTGGAATCGAAGCATCGACCACTCTCAAACCAAGGTTCGACATGCATGCTGACGTCACGCACGCTCAGGCTGGCCATTGGGCGAGGCGGCAACGGAGCTGTTGAGCGCGCTGCCGTCGTCGTAGAGGAGCAGCAGGTCCGTCATGCAGTTCCAGTCGCGCAGCACCGAGTTCGTCTCCAGCAGCGCGTCCACCAGGTACGTCACGTGCTTGTGCATCTGTACGATGAGTGGGGGCACACCGCGTCACGACGACCCACAGACACCGTTTTTAAAGTCGAGAAAAACCGCATACGTCTCCCTCGATGAAGAACTTGATGATGTCGCGCATGACGCGCGCCCGGTGCGGCTTCTGGCGTTCGCGCTTCGAGCTCGACGAGCTCTGACTGACGCCGCCCAGCTCCGGCACGCCCGCCGCTTCCGCCTGAGTGCGAGAGTGTGCTATGGAGAAACTCAGAACCGCCACCCCCCAAGAACGCCAGGGCCACACCGACCTCGTGCTCCTCAACGTTGAAGAACTTCTTGTTGAGAAAGGCGCCGGCCGCGCACGCGACGCCGCGGTGCGAGCAGTAGACGGTGTCGTAGACGCGCGCCCACTCGGCGCTGTCGATCGCCTCCGGATAGAGGCTGCGCGCAGCGATTGGAATTTCATTTTCAATGGGGCGACCAACCGACAGCGGATGACGAACCGGTAGACGTCGGCGAGCAGGTGAATGGCGGCGATGGCGCAGTCGGCGTCCCTGTCGAGCACCATGGACAGGAGGCGCGTCTTGAACCGACCCGTGAACAACTCCAATTTCTCCTTGAACTCCTCGCCTTCGTAGAGACGTTGCAGCGCCTCCACGCAGCGGAAGCGCACCTCCGCCACCTGAAAGGTTCAGCCAAAAGGTAGCGAACTTACCCACCCACCCCCCCCCCCACCCAGGTACCTTGTCGTGCAGCGTCCAGCCGATGTACTTGAGGTAGCCGTCCTCCATGAACTGGTCGGGGTAGGAGGCAATCCAGCTGCCCAACTCTTGTATACAGATGGCGCGGATGTCGGGGATGACGTCACTACAAAGCAGAGCCAGCCGGGTTGGTGACACGGCATGTAAGAGTGAGTCGGCACGTACCGGTATCGGTGGATGAAGACGCTCTTGAAGATGTACTGGATCATGCTGCGCACGTCGTCCACTCTGTCAGTGAGCTGAAAGGGCCAGGCATTGTCCACGGATGGGGGACAGAGGAGGGGCGTTAATACGGCACCTGCTGGCGTTGTGCGCAGAGGCTCTCTAGACGGTCGCCGGCGGTGTTTTCGATCTGACGCTGGTTGCGCGCCGCCTGCTCCAGTAGCTCGAGCACGACCGTCACTAGCTCCGTCGACAGCTTCATCGCTATACGGACCGACACGGACCGTGGTAGTGGGTGTGCGCGAGGCGGTGGGTAGAGCGCGCGCGCACGCACGCACGCACGCACCGGCAAAGGTGGCCGTGTGACGGAAGGCGCGCACGGCGCTGTCGGACATGGTCGTGAGCAGCTGGATGACGCGGTCCATCATGCGCTCGTCGTAGATCACGCCCTGCTTGCACTTCTCGATCAAGCACTGCACGCATGCGCTCGCGTTCTGATGCGCTCCAAGCAGAAGACGACAGAATAGAGGGCAGAGACCTTGAGGAACTCTGCGAAGTTGTTGCGGAATCGCTTCCAGACTGGTCCCGAGGCCGAGAGGGGATACTCGGCCGAGTCCTCGTCGAACTCGTCGGTCATGCTGGCGACGATGGCGGGGTAGTCGCCCTGCTGTAGCTGCTGCTGCGTCAGCGCGCCCCGGCAGCCGCTGGCGGAGATGAAGAACTGCAGTAGGGTGACGAGCGCCGAGTCGGGATTCTCCTCCTGGTAGTCCTCGATCCACTGGTCGATCGCCGCGCGGTACGCCGCACGGCCCGCCTTCACCATGCCGTAGAAGCTGTGCTCGTCCTCCTGCACCCCGCCAGCGGCGGCCCCAGCACCGCCGCCGCCGCCCCGACCACGGCCCCGGCCGCGTCCTCGACCCCCGCCACGACCGCGCTTCGCCTGCGCAATCGCATGCCTACGGGACAACGACAGTAGGCAGCAGCGGCAAACCGCAAACCACGGGGGGAGCGCCTTCGGCAGCGGTGCGGCGTTTGCGCCCTCTGGCGACAGCGGGCGTCGCTGGCGATGGGGGCGCGACGGAGCGGCTGCGACTGCCCTCCTCTTCCTCCCCATCGTCACCGACGACGGCGAGTCGAGCGTCGTCCACCGAGGCCGCTGACTGCCGCCCATCCTCCACTGGCGTCGCAGAGTCCTCGCGCTCGTCCACCTCCATTCCGAATTCAAAAGCA